>CM019148.1:208102124-208249480 GCA_009733165.1 Naja naja | reverse complement strand
CCCATTCCACGGAAAAACCTTTCTCCATGGAACCGGTCCCTAGTGCCCAAAAGATTGGGGCCAGTGCAGTACATAACCTGTGCATTCATGGAAGATCTCTGCTGAAGTTTCTATCTGGTTCTCCTTCAGGAACACTGCCAGTCTCCTGGCTGTTTTTGAAAAGGTGACACACTTTCAGGTGTGTCTCTCCACACCCTTACAGATCTCCACTGAGTATGAGACTGCTTGTGTGTTTGGGAACCTGCAGGAAAGCAGGTAAACAGATAATCCTACATCAGAATAGGAAGGAATTCTGAGAATTCCTACATTGCCAAAACAGCTGCTTCCCTCATATTTGGAAAATGAGTCAGATACCTTTATAGAAAATGTTTTCTTTACTTATTGAGCAAAAGTGTATATAAATTGACTGTAAATGTTTTTTTTTTTAAACATTAGAATGCAATGAGGGCTACCATGGAACATCATGCAGAGCGGGGAATTTACCCTCCAGTTCATGTCCAAGTCGCGTTAGGCGCTGAAGATTTAACTGTAAAGGTAAAGAATTTAATATTTAATATTTTCTGTTTTAAGTCTGGCAAATGACTAGTAAAAAATAAAATAAAATAAATGCAGGGATCTGTTGCAGAGCCACCATTTCATTTCTTTCTTTGGCCTAATCAAATGACTATGAATTATTTTACTTCTAGGGTTTGGTTATTTTTAGCTGCCTACAGGTAGTCCTTGACTTATAGCAGTTCATTCTGTGACCGTTCGAAGTTACAAAGGCACTAAAAAAAAGTGAGTTATTGGCCGTTTTCCACACTTACAATTGTGGCAGCATCCTGTGGTCATGTTGTCAAAATTCGAATGCTTGGCAACTGGCATCTATTTATACAGTTGCATTGTCTCAGGATCATGTAGTCACCATTTGTGATCTTCCAAGCTGGCTTCCAGCAAACAAAGTCAGTGGAGAAGCCAGAGTCACCTGTTACTAAATTAACAACTGCAATGATTCACTTTAACAACTGTGGCAAGAAAAGTTTGTGAAAAACAAGCAAAATTCACTTCACAACTGTCTGGCTTAGCAACAGGAACTTTGGGCTCAACATTTTGGTCCTAAGTTTGGTCGTAAGTTGAGGACCACCTGTATTAGTTTTTTATATACTTGATAGATGTTTTATTGTTTGTGTTTTACTGTACTTATTATAAATTGCCCAGAGTTACAAGAATAGGTGACACATAAATAATTCAAGAATGAAAGAGAAGGGGGTTGGGGTAGGGTAGAGTCCTAGACTAAGCATTGCCTCTAAGTATTCAAATGGAAGCTATGGACAGAAAAGTCTTTTACCAGCTACACCATTTTGCAATAGGACCAACCTGGCCACCATCATGGATGCTTTATTTGCATCATGTTCTGAATAGCTTTCATTGCACTTTGGAAATTATTTTAAAGCTTCAATTCATTTATTTTATGTCACTGTTTTATCATATTATTGAATATTTGAATAAAAGACAATTTTATAACCTTTTCTTCTGTTGGAGTAAGTAAGAAAAGTCTCTTGGTCTGTTTACATAGATCAAGGAATGGTTGTATGATTGTAATTTATCTGTTGTTGTTTCTGGAATATATCCTTAAGAATGACTCTTTGTATGTATAGGCACATACCAAACATAGGAGCTCAATACTGTATAATATTTTCCCCACACAATTTAGATGTGTGACCGTGGTGGTGGTGTTCCTTTGAGGAAAATAGACCGACTGTTTAACTATATGTATTCAACTGCACCACGTCCCCGTGTGGAGACATCACGAGCAACCCCTCTGGTTCGTAATCTGTATAATATTTTACATTATCAGTTGTGAAATGAAAAACTCAAGTTCTCCTTATTTTTCCAATAGCTTTTTTTAACATATGGTTCCTCTGAATTTGGAAGTTAAAGCATAATGAATTCTGAGACATTCTATATATAGAATTTTTTTCCCCCGCAACCCCTTCTTAACCCCCATAAATAATTTGAAGGTGATCCATGATTGCATTTGCTTTTGCTCAACTCAGAAATGTTGGGAACAAAGATAAATGAAGTATGGTCTTGTCTCAAATTGTTGCAGGTCCTAAGGCAATTAAAAAATTCCACCCACACGAATCCATCTTTTTTTTTTAATTCATATTTATATGCCGCCCTTCTCCGGAGACTCAGGATGGTTTACAATTTTTGGAGCGCAACCCAATGTGCTCAGCAATAGCCTTCATTCCATTGGATATGCCTGCTTATTACTAAGCGGCATTTTTACAAAGTCAGCTTATTGCCCCCAACAATCTTGGGTCCTCAATTTACCTACCCCGAGAGGATGGAAGGCTGAGTCAACCTTGAGCCTGGTGGGATTCGAGCCTGCAGTAATTGCAGACAGCTGGAGCTAAGTGCTAGGCATTTAACAGCCTGCACCACCAAGGCTCTTCTCTTAAAGGAGGGGAGGGGAATGAAACATTCTCAGTAGCTTAGCAGTTTGGATCCTGGCTGGTTTCCTACTGAGAGAGAGAGAGAGAATGGGACAACTTGCTGCAAGCCAACTCATCACAGCCAACTTGGTGCCGGACAATGTAACAATTCTATTTAATTATTTAAAATAAATAAAAAATACTTTAATTTTTGCCTTTCCAATTTTGTTCTGTTCCTCCTTTTGCATCCTTTATTAGATGATTCTATTCCACCATTTCTTTGCTATTAGTGTAACTCTTGTCCCGCAAGTTGTCCTGTGGCAAAGTGGTCATGGCGAGTTGTTCTGCAGCGAGCTGGCTGTGGCGAGTTAGCCATGGCAAATTGTCATAGACCCGAGAGCGGAGAGACTGAGAAGCACTTGCCAATCTTACCTCTGCTGATTTTGCCTAGGTTATAGAGAAACCTGGGTAGCCATTAAGACTGATATTATCCTTGCAGCTCCTGAAATTTAGGAGCTTGGAGGAGAGATGAGGTGAGTGTTTTCTCCAGTAGAGAAATGGAGGTGAAGCATCTGCAGATGAACAAAACATTAAGTCTGCGGTAGTTTTAACCACTGGAAAGAAATAAGTTCAGCTTTCTAACACTGTTAGTATTATTGAAACACTGAGCCCTGGAGCTACTTTGAAACTGATGCTGAATTCTTGAGTAAAAATCTATCCTGTGGATTTTTTTAAAAAGTTCATATTTATATGCCGCCCTTCTCCGGAGACTCAGGGCAGCTTACAATTTTTGGAGCGCAACCCAGTGTGCTCAGCAATAGCCTTCATTCCATTGTATATGCCTGCTTATTACTAAGCGGCATTTTTGCAAAGTCAGCTTATTGCCCCCAACAATCTTGGGTCCTCAATTTACCTACCCCGAGAGGATGGAAGGCTGAGTCAACCTTGAGCCTGGTGGGATTCGAGCCTGCAGTAATTGCAGACAGCTGGAGCTAAGTGCTAGGCATTTAACAGCCTGCACCACCAAGGCTCTTCTCTTAAAGGAGGGGGAGGGGGGAATGAAACATTCTCAGTAGCTTAGCAGTTTGGATCCTGGCTGGTTTCCTACTGAGAGAGAGAGAGAGAATGGGACAACTTGCTGCAAGCCAACTCATCACAGCCAACTTGGTGCCGGACAATGTAACAATTCTATTTAATTATTTAAAATAAATAAAAAATACTTTAATTTTTGCCTTTCCAATTTTGTTCTGTTCCTCCTTTTGCATCCTTTATTAGATGATTCTATTCCACCATTTCTTTGCTATTAGTGTAACTCTTGTCCCGCAAGTTGTCCTGTGGCAAAGTGGTCGTGGCGAGTTGTTCTGCAGCGAGCTGGCTGTGGCGAGTTAGCCATGGCAAATTGTCATAGACCCGAGAGCGGAGAGACTGAGAAGCACTTGCCAATCTTACCTCTGCTGATTTTGCCTAGATTATAGAGAAACCTGGGTAGCCATTAAGACTGATATTATCCTTGCAGCTCCTGAAATTTAGGAGCTTGGAGGAGAGATGAGGTGAGTGTTTTCTCCAGTAGAGAAATAGAGCTGAAGCATCTGCAGATGAACAAAACATTAAGTCTGCGGTAGTTTTAACCACTGGAAAGAAATAAGTTCAGCTTTCTAACACTGTTAGTATTATTGAAACACTGAGCCCTGGAGCTACTTTGAAACTGATGCTGAATTCTTGAGTAAAAATCTATCCTGTGGATTTTTTTAAAAAGTTCATATTTATATGCCGCCCTTCTCCGGAGACTCAGGGCAGCTTACAATTTTTGGAGCGCAACCCAGTGTGCTCAGCAATAGCCTTCATTCCATTGTATATGCCTGCTTATTACTAAGCGGCATTTTTGCAAAGTCAGCTTATTGCCCCCAACAATCTTGGGTCCTCAATTTACCTACCCCGAGAGGATGGAAGGCTGAGTCAACCTTGAGCCTGGTGGGATTCGAGCCTGCAATAATTACAGGCAGCTGGAGCTAAGTGCTAGGCATTTAACAGCCTGCACCACCAAGGCTCTTCTCTTAAAGGAGGGGGAGGGGGGAATGAAACATTCTCAGTAGCTTAGCAGTTTGGATCCTGGCTGGTTTCCTACTGAGAGAGAGAGAGAGAATGGGACAACTTGCTGCAAGCCAACTCATCACAGCCAACTTGGTGCCGGACAATGTAACAATTCTATTTAATTATTTAAAATAAATAAAAAATACTTTAATTTTTGCCTTTCCAATTTTGTTCTGTTCCTCCTTTTGCATCCTTTATTAGATGATTCTATTCCACCATTTCTTTGCTATTAGTGTAACTCTTGTCCCGCAAGTTGTCCTGTGGCAAAGTGGTCATGGCGAGTTGTTCTGCAGCGAGCTGGCTGTGGCGAGTTAGCCATGGCAAATTGTCATAGACCCGAGAGCGGAGAGACTGAGAAGCACTTGCCAATCTTACCTCTGCTGATTTTGCCTAGATTATAGAGAAACCTGGGTAGCCATTAAGACTGATATTATCCTTGCAGCTCCTGAAATTTAGGAGCTTGGAGGAGAGATGAGGTGAGTGTTTTCTCCAGTAGAGAAATAGAGCTGAAGCATCTGCAGATGAACAAAACATTAAGTCTGCGGTAGTTTTAACCACTGGAAAGAAATAAGTTCAGCTTTCTAACACTGTTAGTATTATTGAAACACTGAGCCCTGGAGCTACTTTGAAACTGATGCTGAATTCTTGAGTAAAAATCTATCCTGTGGATTTTTTTAAAAAGTTCATATTTATATGCCGCCCTTCTCCGGAGACTCAGGGCAGCTTACAATTTTTGGAGCGCAACCCAGTGTGCTCAGCAATAGCCTTCATTCCATTGTATATGCCTGCTTATTACTAAGCGGCATTTTTGCAAAGTCAGCTTATTGCCCCCAACAATCTTGGGTCCTCAATTTACCTACCCCGAGAGGATGGAAGGCTGAGTCAACCTTGAGCCTGGTGGGATTCGAGCCTGCACTAATTGCAGGCAGCTGGAACTAAGTGCTAGGCGTTTAATAGCCTGCACCATCAAGGCTTTTTAGGGGCAAAACAAAACAAAAAAATTCCAAGAGAAAAATAGAACTTCAATCATGAGCTCAGGAAGATCCCATTTTGGGGCACATAAGCAGCATGCAACTTATTTACTTAATATATTTGTGTGCTGCTTTCCATTATAAATCCCAAAGTGAGCAACATTCAGTTAAACTGCAAATATTAACAATAGCTTTAAAACAATGTGATGTGATCCCAGTTTTAGAAATGAAAGTTAAAAGAAACGAAGCAAAATGATACATACAGCATTCATACCAAGACAGCTTGGTTATAGGTCTTTATAGGCGCCTGCTAGATTTCACTATAGTTTTCCGTGTGAATTTCAGCATTTCAGAGTGAATGTGCCTGTGCATGAAGATGGCCCGCCTTCAGGGGGGCATTTAGGGGAATGCTTTGAGTCTGACTCAGTTGGCAGTCAGTGTAATCGCTTCAGTAGCAGAATAATAACTACACCAGTGGTTTCATACAATGTCCTCAAGGCACCCTTGGCATAATTGCTACAATATAGAGGCATGGCCATCTGTTGCTCTTCTTTTTTAAAAAATTACATTTATATGCTGCCCTTCTCCAAAGACTCAGGGCGCTTACATTTTAGAGCACAACCCAATGCGCTCAGCAATAGCCTTCCTTCCATTGTATATGCCTGCTTATTACTAAGCAGCATTTTTACAAAGTCAGCTTATTGCCCCCAACAATCTTGGGTCCTCAGTTTACCTACCCCGAGAGGATGGAAGGCTGAGTCAACCTTGAGCCTGGTGGGATTCGAGCCTGCAATAATTACAGGCAGCTGGAACTTAAGTGCAGGCATTTAACAGCCTGCACCACCAAGGCTCTTTGACATTGTCCTGCAAGTAAGATTAGAATTAATGGAACTCAGTGTCTCCAGACCAAGAAATAATTCAAAACCAAACAAAAATCAATGGTATCAAAAGTACCCAAGGGATGAAACATGACCAACAGTTAGAATCTTTCTCTTGCAAGTGAATAAATAGGTCCGTGATGGCAAATCTATGGCATGCAAATGTCGCATGTCTGGGTTTCTGGCTTGCATTTGCATGTGACGATCAGATGGCAAAACTGGTGTGCCTGTTTGTTTGTGCATGGGTTTCTGGCATGATCCCTTCATTTGCGGCCTGTGCATGCACGCCAGCCATCTTTCGATGCATTTTGACTTTTCCAGTGTGTGGCATGAGCATGCGCCACTTTTTGGTGACACTCAGTGCTGAAAAGATTCACCATCACTGATCTAGGCAATCAAGGCTGAATTTAATTCAAAATGAGACCTGAACCAACCTTTAAAAAGGTTAAGAGAGTTGCTGTCCTCCACTTGTTTGACATTGTGGGCAAATGTCATTTCTCTTTCCTCAATCTATGTTCTAAAGTGTTGGTTAACTGTTCAAAATCATACCAATTTTTAACTTATTCCTGACCAGAGTGGCTTATTTGGACTAATAAACCAATTAATCAAATTATCTAGTTGTATAGGACATATAGTGTTTGAGAATAGAGCTCAGAGATCACTTTTGTGATTACAAAACTATTTTATGATGGTTTATTGTAGGTCAAAAAAGGCACAACGAATTTTTCTGGATAGAGCTAGGCTCCAACATTAGCTCTCTTCACTTTAACATTAGCACTTACGGATCTTGAAATAGGTACAGTATCTTTAAAGACTTACCAAGAGATACAGGTGAGACTCATAAGATCTGAAGCACCCTTCTCCATGCAAATTGGAAGAATTGCATGGCCCTAGTTAATATTCCTGTATCAGTATGGCCTTGGAAAACAGTATTTTGTTTCTGAGCAATGCAGCGCTGTTCTCCAGTGGGATACGAAGAAGGTTTTGGAAATACTATGTTCACATTTTCTTGAGAAGAAGCACAGAAAAACTTTAATCTCATTTAAGGCCCTGATGGTTTGGTAGAGCAAAAGTGGATGAATGCACCAGGTTTGCTGTTTGCAGGGGCAGGGGATGAAGGCAAAGGGCCATATCTTTTCAGTTCAACTTTTTTAGACTACTTTTCTGTATTACATCTGTGTACGTGTGATGGGGGGGAGAAATTATTTAACATGTTCTTCTGCTTCTAATAGCAGCTTGGATCTGTGGGCACTGGCTGATGAAATTTCTGAGATGCATTATCTTCTGTTAACTTTAAGAGACACAAATAATTTTATAACCTTATCTGCGAGGACTAGTGGTCAGCAGCAAAACAAAAAGGCTGCAATCCCCACCTGGAAATAGCCCCACTAAACTCTGAATGTTCCTATGGAACAAGCATTTCAGGAACTATGGAGAAGAGAGAAAGGGCAAAATGCGAGTTGTGCAAAAATTCCTTGGCATCAATGGGAAAAAACAGAGAATGTTATGTCTTCATGTTGGATTGTGCTTTCATTTTCTTTTTTGTGGTAAAAGTCATGTTTTGGCCTCTTCATCTCTCCTTTGACATTAGATCTGCTTCAGACGTTTCAAATTTTTGGTTGTTTTTGTTTCTTGGCTTAGGCTGGATTTGGTTATGGTTTACCTATATCGCGCCTGTATGCTCAGTACTTCCAAGGAGATCTGAAGCTCTATTCTCTAGAGGGTTATGGCACAGATGCTGTTGTCTTTATAAAGGTATGTCAGGGACCAGTTGTGGCGGCAAATTCCTTTCGGTTTAAAATACAAAACTTGTTCCTAGCAAGCTATTAACTCCGCCCTCCTTTCTTTTGGTGCAGGCTTTATCAACTGAGTCCATTGAAAAATTGCCGGTGTATAACAAATCGGCCTGGAAACATTACACAGCCAATCACGAAGCAGATGACTGGTGTGTCCCAAGTAGCGAACCAAAGGACATGACGACATTCCGCAGCACATAGCAGCAGGAGGCCAGGCGTGCTGAGCCAAAGAGGGTCCTTTCGCCTATGGTCAGCTTGCTTGTTAGTACCACTAGCACATATTTTAACGAGGAAGGATGCATCTCCCTATCCAAACTGGAGTCTGAAAAGCATATCATTGCCTAGAGTTTTCTACAGTGTTCATTTCTAACAAGTGGCATTTTTCCTTCTTTGCATCTTAAATTACTTCAGCAAATGCACCTTAGACTACTTGAGCAAAGTCAAGAGGATAAAAAACCCGAACAGTGTGTTCAAATATTGTTCTGCTTAATCACCAGCCATTCCAGTGAACAATTTGTGGGATGGATTATTTCCTTTATATACCTCCTCTGGGATCAGTTGCACTAGCGCAGCCTTGTGCTCTCAAGGATTTCAGAAGGGCTTTACAATGTGAGAGAAACAATGTGAGCTTATCTCGTTTGTTCATTGTTTGTATTAAACATTATGTGGAATTGATTAACTGGTTGCTGTCAGCGTAAACAACTCTTTAGCTTGATATTTATAGGTATATATTTACAGCTAGACGTAGAAGTGCTTGAGCTTCATTTGAAAATTGAACTGTTTTAAATCTTTGTCACTGAAATAAATGATACTTCAGAGGACTTAAAGCACTTGGCTTGTCCAGGTGTAGTGTTTTCCCAACTGGGGAGAGCAAAGCAGATCTTTTAAGGATGCAGGGCCACCCATGTCCTAAGAAAGGAGTCCGGCCGCTGAGTTACTACCAAGTTAAGTAGGCAAAAGATTGTAGTCTTATTTTTCCTCTGAGATATTAATGGAATTTAAAAGTGTATAGCTTGGGCTGAATTTTCCATTCATGTTTAGGGAACTTAGTAATGTTGATAAAACCCTTCCTAATGGAATGCCCCTTATACAGAAGTGTTGCCAAATGCAGTTGGTCTCACAGAGTTTGATCACAATATGCGAGATAAGGATTACCACATGATTGCAATGAATTAGTTTCTTTTCACATTTATTCTACTACTTCCATAGAACAGTGAGATATGCTTGCTTTCTAAGAAAACAGAAATTGGAACGTTATACTCTTGTCATTTTATTTATATTCCTTGTGGCATATTTTAATAATCCCAGTTATGTTTTCCCTTTCTGCAAGGCAGAATTGACAAATGACTTAGGTTGTTAAAAACAAATTTCATTCCACTGAAGTCAGTCAAATACCGATATCATTGCTAATCCTTTACTATTGTAGTTACTTAAAGTGGTATGTCTACTCAAAAACAAAACCCTGTTGCACGAGTAAAGGATGTAACTTGAAACTGCAGACTTAAATACATTACATCATAAATCCCATTGAATATTACTGGACTTAGTGGGACACACACAGAGAAGATTGGGTTAACTCTCTCAGCTGATACTTGGGAAAGCATCATACACACCCTGAGTGATTTGAAGCCCCACACCACTGCAGATTGGATTTAGGACCTATTTCCCATTTTCATTTCAAGTCAAAAGATAACTAGTATATTTTTGTCTGACCGACTGAGATGAAGGTTTCAGAAGACCGTCTAAGGAGGAGTGGTGCGATGGGCTAGAGGTGGAGCTATTGCCTCACAATCAGGAGGCTGAGTTTGATCCTAGGTAGAGGCAGATTTTTCTCTGTCTGGGCACACTGAGAATGTATCTGCTGAACAAAACTCCGTATTGGTGACAGGAACGGCATCTGGCCATTAAAACATGCTGCTAGCTCCATTCAGTTGCTAAGATTCCACCCTGCAAGGGATTATGGGGTCGTTAAATGATGATGGTGATGATGATTGGGTTGTGTGCAAAATGAAATAAAATACTTTGAAATTAAAACAAACCAGCCCCATTTGCAAAATGCCTGTTAATAGCTTTGAGGTTTCTCTCATCAGGGAGGCTGTTGTTGAGCATTAATTAGTTCATAGTCATTGTACCACTCCACTTAGGGGTAAGAGACAACATCCTGTATTCCATCAGGAATCTCGAAGTAATAATATATTGTACCTACAAAAAATAATTATTGGACAGAATATGAAATACATCCTCTCTTCCAGCAAAATGAGCCCTGGATTGTAAAAAAATATTATAGATAGCTAATAAGGACAATTAAAACAATAAGAGTGCAAAGCAGTTACAGTCACTAGATCGATACATAAAATAAGCTTCTTCCTGCAAGTAAAACCATTACTCACTACTAAAATTATTAATTTCCTTCTGTTGTGCTTTGCTGTGTTCCAGTATGGTTTCAATTCTCAAGCTTTATATTATGGAATGCACCTTTTTGTATCCTTCTTTCCCCCCCGCCCCTATACTCCCCAGTTACTCGGACGGACTGACCCCAGGTGATACGCAGTTATCCTCCTCTGCAGTTGTGATAGAACATTTCAAATGTTGATGGAACAAAACTTCACCTACTGTGAATCTTATTCCTATAGGGAACAATGGCAGTTCGAATTAGCTTCATTGTTTTAGTCTTGGAACCACCAAAGAAAGGGTGGTGACAGTCCATCCTGACTGCTTCTTACCAGAGAAAACAGCCATGTTTAAAATGTTTTTTAAAACCTGTAACCAATAATGAAGAAAACAATTGGTCAGCCATTCATGGAAGAAAAGCAACAAAATGACAAACTCCTTCATAACAAGGAATTTTTAAAATTCATCATGCTTACCTATCTTCCTTGTGTCCAAAATAAATCTCATTTATCGACTTGCCCGTAAACCAACCTCCTTTGCTGCTCAAATAGCTCTGGACAATAGCAGTGGCAGACCCTGTGGCCCTTGCTTTATGAATGACTGCCTTCATTATAAGCTCTCATGTTTGGGAGAATACAAGACAAGGTAGATCAAAGGTGTCAGAAGACCCAGGACTTGTTTGGAAAACAGGCCTTTTTGTTCCATGTTTAGCAAACTTGAAAAAAGCTATTTTGAGTGCAAAGCATTTTAAATGTCTCAGTGCAAGTGTTTTTTTTAAACACTTTACATTATACTTTTATCTTTTTTAATGGAAATTGCTGATCACTTCTAGGCTAACTGGTGAAATTTCTTGGGAAAAAGGTTCTGAGAGCAGCCCTGTTAAATTCCTTAAGTTCAGGCCGTTTTGTGGAAAAATAGGGCTTCTATTTTGAGTTTCCCTTGTAGGCAGTTGTTAGAAGAATAATGGAAAGTCTAGAGATTTTTTTATTATTTATTTGTTGGACTTGTATGCCGCCCCATCTCCGAAGACTTGGGGCGGCTCACAACTAAAAACATACATTCACAATAAATAATTAAAAAAGAATTAAACCAGAACAAGCCCAATATTTATCCAAATTAAAAACAATTTAAAACTATCTACTAGATAGCAACTAAGGAACACCCCTCTCAATTACAGTGCTTAGGGCCATAATCCTTAACACATTTTTACATAGGAGAAAGCCTTAAAACACAACAGTGCCAAGGTATAGATTTTAGATGATCAGGAAAACAGCAGACTGGAGCTACCTTTGTGTCAGGAAACTTTACATTTCCTCTGTCAGAAACTAAGATAAATGTATTAAATCACAGGATAAGATTATCCTTTCAACACTGGTAGATCAATGCTGGTAGTATTCATATAAGCTACAGTACATAGTAAGCCTACATTACAGAATTAATCGTTGTTGGAAGGAAACATTTTGTTACATGAATCATCAGTCAGGAGCTTGATAGCTGGTTTTGGCCCTTGAAAGTTAATTTTTCAAGCTCAGGTGTCCATTTGAACCTCAAGAAAATACGATCTGGGGTCAGGGACCAGAGAAAGACTGGATTAGTATTATCTATCCTTTAATGAATTACAAATGTCAAACAGCACTCAAGCCTATGGTCTGATAATCCAATAATGAAATAATCTGCCACATGCTAGACTGAAAATGATACAAATAGGTTTAACAGACACCACTCGATTTGCATATAGGCCTTTGGGTATATGTATATTTTGTCCTTACTGAAAAGAGATGGTATAGGGTGTTTGACAATTCATATTATTTAATGTTTATAGAAAATAATTGTTTATGCTACAAAATGGATTTATTTGCTGTTATTTTGAAGTTTGATTTCTATTAACACAGTATTTAAAATAATAATACAAATTTATGGGAATTTCACACAATAGTACTAGATACAAAAACCATTGTCCTCATAGTTGAAAAATAAAATGGAAAGCAATCACACTTTTTGTTTTTAGAATATTAGTCTTGTACTATGAAAAGTTGGATTTGTAAGAAAAATGACACTAATTTTTGTAAAAAAAATAATAAAGTTTGACTTTTTTTAAAGGCCTACAGTGTATTGAATGGGTGATAGCTCCTGTTTCAAATGAATTTCAATTCATTCTGGTTACAATAAATGCTTGTAGTCTACTTCTCTGAATATATGTGACTATGCACTGAAACATGTACAGTGCATGTAAATCTCATCCCAAAAGGTTCGGAGACAAGTTAAAAAGAACATTTAAATCTGATCTCAGTCCAGGTAGTGAACAATCAGACTCTGAACATTCTGAATGAAGTTTTTGTCGTTTGAATGTTTTTATTGTCCGCCAACTACCTAGACCCAGAGATCAAGTCAATGCAGTTAGTCAAAGCAAGGTCATGTGATATTGTGTAATTTCAGACGTTTCCTGTGATTAACTGCCATAAGCTGCAGATAAGTCCATGAAAACAGCTCCTGTGATTAGACTCGATTGAAAGCCATCCCCTATACGCTGGACAACTTAAAGTACCTGCCTTGTGCAGGATTTCCCTGGTCAGAAACCTGCTTTTTGGGAAGTAAAGAGTTGGTTCAATCTCATAGAGTTTAAAGGGATGGCAGGTGAGGAAAGTTTTACAAAAGTTCTTTGGATTTTTCGGTTCTTTCCCAGATTTCATAAATTCAGTAACCTGGGCTTTCCTCCAGATCATTGGAGAACATACTTTTGAGGCCATACAAGTATTTAAAAGTGAAAACAACCATTGCTTATTAAAATTTCCATTTTTAAAAATTTGTTCAACACAAATATCATCCAATCCCATTCTTCATATTTTGAATTATTGTTTTTTCTCTATAAAAGGGTGAGGATAATACACTGGCCTCCCCTTCCATCAGCCTTGGAAGCCTGCATGTAAGTCTCCCCTTAATCCTGCCATTTAACAACAGCTGATGAGCTGTTTGGTTTGCCATGATGTTCTTACATAGACATGAATTTGTTGGATCATTATTCAGATGTTTCAAGTCTCCAACCCTTCTGACAATTCTTTGTCAAATCATTTGATTCCAGGGTGGCCTTCCATTTCTGCAAGGGGTGCCATATTATCGCCAGCTTCAATTGTTTCTTTAGGAAATGGGTTTTCTTCACATTCTGGAATAGTTATTAAGATGAGGCATAATATCTGAAGTGAGTCTTGGTACAAAGTGAGTTCGGCACCCTCTAGGAATAGATTTTCTGAGCACATAAGTTACAATTTTAACAAAAAGATTGTAATTTTCTCTGAAAAATGTGAAAAGCATATGTGAAAAATGAATCATAATTTGGGTTCTTTGAAACTAGGTTTTTTTTAACAGTTTGCCTATTAGATTACATTGTGCAATGTTCACAAGCATTAATAATGTTCAAAAATTCAGATTTTTCTTTTTTTGAACAAAATTTATTCCATTTTTCAAAAGTGTCATTAAAAGTGTCATTCTAAGATAGTGTATTTTACAAAAGATTGTGCTGCTGCTCAATGGCAAATCAATTGTTTGTGATTTACACCATTCTGGAGAACAAATAATTATTCATAAAAACAAAGACATACTGAAGTGTACAGTGTAAATATGTATAATACAGAAACGTCGTGTTTAATTTAAATGGTGAGATAAGAAAATTCTATCTGGAAACCGTAAATCTGGAAGACCAACAGCATGTACAAATCATCAAAAATATAATTTGGTCCTCAAACATTTAAGTAGGAAAGGATTATGCATTCTGATCTTATTAATCACAGGAACTATAAAAAACATTGTATACAAAAGTATATAAAAGATAACTTTTGAAGCCATGCTTAACATATTCAAAACATAGAAAAACGTATTTTAGAAAATATTAATGAATTATATTATTACAATGCTTTGAAATTAAAATGAACTCTGAAAAATACAGATTGTAAACACTTCATTACATTAAATTAATTTTCTATTACTTCTTAAAACTTAATTTCTTTCTATACAATACTATGGGCAACAAACTATCTCCAACAGACCATAATGATCTGATAGCATCTGTTTACCATACCCCTGTTATACTATAATTTGTATCACATCTTGTATTTTAATAAATCGTATATACCATTTCCAAAGACACTTCAGGGAATTAGCCAGACACATATATACACATTCCTTGAAAAATAGTTAATTTAATATCCATTAGTACAAGTTAATAATCTAAATATAAAAATTGAAAATATTTTAATGCAACTCTATAAATGGGAAAGGACTATAGAAATCAGAGCTAAGCTAAGTCTGTCACTGTAAAACTATCATTTTCTTCCCCCCATAATTATACAGCAATATACAGCTGTTAAACCTTCTCGAGTTGGATCCTTATCCAATAAAGACTGAAGCATTTATATTGGTACAGCTCTAGTTTAGCTCCAGCTATTCCAGAAGAAAGTAGTATGGTATCAAATCATGTTAGCAGTTTGATTCCACAGCAGCCACCAATTTGCCAGTTTTCCGCACTTCCTTCTCTTTCTTCTGAAACTTTTCTTTCTGCTTCTCCAGTTTTTCTTGTGTTTTTTTAATATCTTTAATTTTTTTCTTTATTGTTGATCGGTCATTTTGACTGGATACTCCTAAAGCCTTTAAAAGAGAAGGTATGTTGAGCAGAGCAGTATATAGTAAAAAGAGAGTCTTTTATTGCAGCATTAATTTTTATAAACAAAAAATTAAAATTTCAAATTTTAAAATATCTTGTATCCTGTAGCTACAGCAGAAATAAAAAAGGCCAATTTCTATGGCTTCCTCTACAGAAGCAATTGGCAACATTATTGAAAAGAAGTCATTAATATGTGGGGGATATCCAGTTTTTTAGAATCACTCTGAGCTAAATGGCACGTATGTTAAACATCTGACTGATATCTGGAAGCTATCAGGTCCTGGATGGGGAATAACAGGCTCAAACCTAACCCAAACAGGTTGGAGGAGCTATCGATTCAGAAACCCATGACTTGATGGGGCATCAGGGAGAGAAAACTCACAATCTAGGTGTACTTGACTCATGGTTCTTGCTGGAAAGCAGAGGTCATGGCTTAGAAGACTTTTACATAGTTTTGGTAAAAATGGAATGGAATGGAATGATCTTACATGGAATTACAGGCACCAGAAATGGTTGTTGTTGCTATTATTTTATATTATTATTATTCTGGTTATAGCAAAAAACAACAACCCATAAATGTAGCAAACCTATTAACATATGTCATGATGATCTTTGAATCTTTATTGATTTCTTTGAAAGTCTTAGTCTGTTCCAAGTTTAAGTCTGGAATCAACCAAATGTGTTTCAGTGTAACTAAAATGCATTGGACTATAACAAATATTTTCAGAATCTTTCTTCTAAAAACCGTTAGGTAGTTGTATAGAATCTAAAAATCAAACAACCAGTTCTAAACATGTATTCACACCTGAATAAAAGCAGCTGCTTTTTATTACCATGTACAGACTGCTGCAAATTCTGAGAAAGCTTTCAAAAATGTATTGTGGCAGAGGATTTTGAAAGGGAAAAATGGAATATCATTGAGAGAATATGTACTGGTAGGTAAATAGCTGTACCAAATGAAGTCTAGCCAATAGAAAACAGTTAGATTCTAACCCCAGCTCAGTCATCAAGATCACTGGCTTCCTCTTAACAGCAATTTCTGAAATAACTTAACTTCACAGGATAATTATTAAAACAAAAAACAAAAAAACCCCAACCCCATATATACCATGCTGTATTTCTTAAAGATGATAGATAAAATCATAGTAATGTTCTAAATGGATGTAGTATAAATTTTCATCAGCAGATGGCAACCTCTGATAAGATTATAACCCATTTTGGCTTTTTTCACACATTACATCATGCACTTACAATTCTCTTTCTCAACCCAAATAAAAACCTAAAATGAATTTGGATAGATTATAATCCTATACTGTTTAATAATGAATAATCCTCATTGAATGCAATGTGACTTGCTTCTGATAGTCTGCCTTAGATTGTTTCCTATAATTTAGGAAGTAAATCCTAAAATGATTTTACAACATAATCCTGAACAATCTGTTTTCTGAGAAAACCAACTGTGTCTACTTGGTATGTCTTCATTGCCTAGCAAGCATATGGGTTTGCCTTTCTATGGAATGTACTATGTCATTTTTAATCATTTAAGGAAATACTGCATAACATTCAGTGTTGTTATTCTGTCATGGAAAGAATACGTAGAAACTAGAACGAACTGCAAATTAATGTTGTAAACCCTAGGTAGGAAGCAAGAGTTTAAATATTACTGCATTATTCTGTAAGTAAAAAGTCCATTTAATACAATGCACTGTTCCACCCAGTATTTTCTAAATATAGTGAAAATATAATTAATACCATTACCTTAAGCATAATACAAATTTACACAAAAACATCTGCTTACCTTCAACTTTTCACTGTCAAGCAGCATTAACTGTTGCCCATCAACATTCTTGCTGGTGAATTCCGAGATGTACTGCTCCATGTTCATTCCCATTAGCCAGTGGCAGACCTGTTGTGTAGTCCATTCAGAAATAGGCCTGTTGTGCCACTGGTTTTGTTTTCCAGTAGCTGAAGGTTCATCATCTATGGTCTGATTGAGTAAAATCAAATTAATTAAATTTTCCCCAGTAAACAATAGTTTGATTTTACTGACTTTAAAACTAGAAAATAATTAACATTTCTAGTGTTTTAAAATCTTTCAAAGCTTTCACAATGGACTTAACATGAAGATTTTAAAACATACCTGTATCAAAACAGGTTTAATCATTAGATCTCTGAAACCATTCCTTACATTGTTCTCCATATAAAATGTTAACATCTTTTGAATAGACGAGTCAGTTACTTTTTGAAAGTTAAATAACATTCCATGCTGTTTTTATGTGCGTAACAGCTCAAAGTGAGTACCATTAAGACAATGAACAAGCCTTGCCAAAACCCTGGCACTATTGTACTTAGAGGAACAATTTGATAAATTACATCTGTTATTAACTTTACTAATAACTGGTCAAATGCAGAAAAATAATTTAAAGTTAATGGTAAAAATCCTTTAGGTTCTGTTTTCTAAGTACAGAATAATGATTGAAAAAACTATTATTGTTGGCTTTACACTACAGAGCTTACTGGAATTTAAAGATGGACCTATTAAAAAAAATAGAAGGAAAAAAAACTGAAATCTGAAACCATTTTTATATTGCTTGACTTAGACATACAATTTCTGTTAATTCAGTGGATGGGCCAATGGAAGCAATTGTAATGCTTACTTATGTATATACATAATTCTATGTTGGTTTTAATATATAATTAACTGCAAAGTATTCTTTTATTGGCAAATTGGTTTGTTTGCCTTAGTTTGCAGTATCTCATGAAGATATTGCTAAGGGAACTACAGAGACCATGTTCTTAGTCATTATTACTACTTCTAGCAACATTAAAATTTCTTATCCAAAAATAAAGGTGTGGGTTTTCTAAAAAATGGATACAATCTTTGACTAAAGAAAATAATCTTAATCAATGCCATCTATTGAGCACAACACTATCTATTCTCTATGCAGAAGTTTTACTTCAAAATGTTGACAGCGCATTCCAATAATTTTTCTGAGATCAATTTCACCTGTCATTATAACCCAAATTATTTTACATTTCTCCTATAGCAGATTACACCTCTAGCAAGTAGCTGATAATTTGATTGACACATTTGATCCTAGAATTTCATCCTGTTTGCTAAAACTGACAATCTACTATTTTAGTTTGCATGTTCTTTCTGGACCAAGATATACTATTCATTTCAAATTCACGACGTAAGAGGAAGTCTAAAATGTCTCAAGTTTAAACTCAGTTACTGTATTAATCTCGGTGGCCCTACTCAGACTGAAGTATAAAATAGCTTGTGCATTGCATAAAGCCATAATATGAATTAGACTGAGTTTAAAGCACAGCTTGAGTCAAATCACACAAGCTGATATGTCTGGCCAACAAGAACCAGTTTCAGATACAGGTAGTTAGCTAGTACTGTAAACCAGCAGTCCCCAACCTTTGCAGCATGGTGACCCGGCTGGGGAGGGGGTGGAGAGGAGAACTGGCCCATGTGAGTGGCGGACCGGGCCGCGTGTACATGCAGCCCTTGTGCATTGGCCCACCACTTGTACAAGGGCTGTGCGTGCACAGCCCAGCCCATTGCTTATGCAGCCCAATTCCTAATAGGCCACGGTCTGGTAGTGAGCCACAGCCCAAGGGTTGGGGACCCTGCTGTAAACTTTGAAGTATTTTTATTCATTGTATTTAACATTGTAAAATGGTAGTTAAATGGCTGTGCCAATCCCATTTTAATTTTTTGGCTACAGAACCATTATTCAGGAGTTCATTACCAAATTTGAATACATATTGCAAAGTTGGAGAAGTTTGGAGACGATAAGCAGAGCACAAGCTACAGATTGCCTTTTCCTACTTTAGTGTATCAAGCAAACCAGAGAATCCAGTTTATTTCTTTTAAATAGGAAAGCCATAATTTTAAACAAAACATGGATGGAACCATCATTCTCAACCAAAATCCACTCATGCTTCCAACAAAGAAAATAAACAGCCAAAAATAATTAAATTGCTTTTAAAATACAATATTCTTAAGACAACTGGAAGACACAGATACAGAAGAAGAATTTAAACTCCAAAATAAAATTCTTACAAAGAAGCCCCAAGAGCATAAAAACAGAAATTACTAGCAAAAACATTTTTAGAGTAAACTATATGCAGGCTATAAACCACATAAAGGACATTTAACACTTATCAGCAAATGCTGATCTTATCTTTTATCACAAACAAAAACAAAACAAAAGCCCTCATTTAATCCTGCATAATTTTGAAAGTTTTCCCAGTTAAAAAAAGGCTTCATAAAGATTCTAAAATAATTTCAATGGCTAGAATTATACCCTATAGTCCAAAGACTGAAGAAACATGTTAGCATGGAAAATGGCACTTGAGAACTCTGTAGTTCTGTTAGAAATCCCATTACATGCAGTGGTGGGATTCAATTTTTCTACTACCAGTTCTGTGACTTGGTGGGCATGGCAGGGGAAGGATACTGTAAAATCTCCAGGCAGAGGTGGCATTTGCCGGTTCTCGAACTACTCAAAATTTCCACTACTGGTTCTCCAGAACTGGTCAGAACCTGCTGAATGCCACCTCTGATTACATGCCATTCATATCAATCCTGTCACCAGAATCCTTATGAAGTATACTGGATTTATCAGAGCTACTCAAAATCAATAAATCATAGATTTTGGTTGCAATTAAAAATGTTGTGCTTATTGGACCCATGTTTGGAAAGACAAATGGCTTTATCTTTTCACAGATGTCTTTTCACAGATATATTTATTTATAAATTATAGCAAATGATTGATAAAATTATCACTTCATTTAAATATTTAAATAAAAATACCATTTATTATATTTAGAAATACATGTAACAAATTTATTTACAAAACTCCAAGGAAAATAATGGTAATATTGACATAGAAAAAAAGTAATGTATTGAACTTAAGTAGCAGACCAAAAACTGGCTAGGATAACTAATGACTATTATTGTTATCTTAGGCAAACTGAAATGACAAGGTGGTCTGAACTGTGACATCAACAACACACAGAGACACACTGAAACTCACCTCATCTGAAGAGAAGGTTAAAGTGTGTGAACGCCCTGAAAGATTAGGCTCTGCCACTAACCCTGACAGATCACAACTTGGCTTGCTATGATATGAATCATCTATGAAAATTCTACTCTGCAAACAAGTGAAAATAATGTTTTGTTAACTTACCCCCTTGGAATAAATCACAAGGAGACAAAGTATCTTTTTTAAAATGTAAAAATAAAAAAGCACCTACTTAACAATAGCATTAAGCTATATATATATCTACAATAATATTCATCACTTATACAATCATTTATGTATTACTTCCCAACATATAATATATAAATATTGAGGTTTTATCAGTAGGAAGGAAGTCTTTTAGGAATACAAGGTTAGTGACAAAGTTATTCCTTGAGACCAGTGGTCATCTGAGATACAAAGTTATAAATGTTAACGTAGATTTCCACCAGCAGCATTAGCTACTGGCTATTTCCAATTTTGCAAAGGAGAAGCTATTTTGTTAGTTGCCCCTTCCTGTTGCAGCCCTCTTATTTTGGAGTTTCCTTCCAATCCTCAAAAATGTATTTTTACTGAATTAATAAGAAGAAGTGCACAAATCCTTTCTCCTGAAAATATTAATATCAACCAATAAGTACTTTGCCCAAATCTTATGGGAAATGTATTTTAGGATTTTGTCATCACAATCATATGGCTGTAGAGATACATTTCAAAACAGTTTGGATTACAAATTTGAGTGTCGGTTTATTTAGCCAGAATAGTCATCCAAAAGGAAAAAAAGAAACAAAAATGCACAATTCAAGTTTTTGTAGGAAAATTAAAGATCTCCTTAAAATAGGTGATTTGTATTATTATTAAATGTATAAGCCATTTGATTCTGTTTTAAGTCTGGGTGACATCTAAGTTTAAAATAATAGAATCCAATAATGGAAATGTCTGAAAAATATTAACCATGAATCTCACACATCAAACGTCATATATGGGACCACCACCCATTCTAGCTCAAAGTTTGGAGAAGAACCAAGTTTTAAGGGCTTGTTTAAATAAGGTCAGAATGGGGGCTATATAAATCTCTGGGGAGAATATTGTTTGAAAGAGCAAATGCTATGAGAGAGGTGGCCTACTTCCCATGTCCCATCATGTGATACTGTTTAATTGATGGGTCTTGGGGTATGCCCACTGTACTGAATTATATACGATGCACAGAAACTATAGAATAATGGTCCCCAACCCTTTTGGCACCAGGGACTGGTTTCATAAAAGACAATTTTTCCACAGACCGGGGGCATGGAGGGGGGCACGGGACGCGCAACCTAGATCCCTTGCACTCACATTTTTGCTTGTCCATGCTCACCTGTACCTATGTGGCCCAGTTCCTAACAGGCCACGGACAGCCCAAGAGTTGGGAACCCCTGCTATAGAAGACAGGTAGATAACCAAACCCATACCAGCCTTTATAGGTAATTATTAGCACCTTGAACAACACCCGGAAGCTTACTAACAACCAGGGCACCTCAAGTATTGGAGGTGTTATGTGGGCATGCCCATCAATACCCATGCCAATGCATTTTGGATCAGTTGCAGTAAGTGGTCTCTACTCATGTAGACTACTGCAGCAGTTCAAATATGAGGTGACCAAAGCATGGATGAATGTTTTAAGGGTTTCCTGGCCACATATGAACACAAGCACTCGAAGAATCTGTATGAAAGCCATCATGGCCACAGCTGAGTAGAAACTATAGTTCAAGAATATTCACAAGTTATGCAACAGTCCTAAAGGAGAAGTGTAACCCCTTTCAAGATTAAAGACAGAATATTTCCAGATCTAGGTGGTCCAAAGAAACAGTTATTTGGCTTTGCCATGGTTAAGCTTAAGCTTATTTGGAAATGAAGTAAATATCTTACTCCCTTCCTCTCCATCTTGGTCAATTTAAATTCAAATTTAATGTCTCTATTTATTGCATTAATGTTTTACATTGGTGTTTTTATTGATTTTAAATTGCCTAGAGTTGCCTTTGGCAAGATGAACCGCATATTAGTTTAATAAGTAAATTCCAAATATATATAATAGCTGCTGCTACAAAGGTGATAAATATGTACAGGTAGTCCTCAACTTATTGTTCACTTAATAACTGTTCAAAGTTACAACATGCTCAAAAAAGTTACTTACAACTTATGCTCAAAGTTACAACTGTCCCACCACCCCGCAGTCATGTGATCGCATTTTGGACACTTGACAACCAACTTACACTTAGGCCTGGTTGCAGTGTCCTGCAATAATGTGGATTATGTGTGGTGAATTTTTTCTGGCAAAAATGCTCATTGGATGAGCTTGATTTTGACTTATGATCTTGTGATTTGTTTAATGACTGTCTTAAAAATGGCTATAGAATAGAGTCTGATAATAGTGACTCAACTTATGACAGCAATAACTTATGACCAAAATTCCAGGCTCTACTGTGGTAGTAAGTTGAGGACTACCTGTATCTGTTTAGCAACTTAATATTTCATAGCCCAGAGACACCGAACCTCTTTACAACTTTTAAGTTGCTGAACATTATGTGCTAGTACAACTCATTTAGTGTTTGTAATTTAGACTGCATTACAAACAAATACTGCTCAAGATTAATGCTCAGAATCACCAAGGGAACAGGTACCTTAACTGAAATTACACTACTTTACTAATGCTTATTAAGATCCCAATCAATGGGGATTTGAAGAGCAACAGGCAGAATTGATTAGGAACACACTTTTAAAGCTACTCCTTGAAGACATCCAGCTTTTACATGAAGAAACAACATGAGAAAAATGTTAAACTGAACTTTTATTCAATCAAATTAATAACAACATAAAGAAAGTATAACTAGTTTTAACAGCAACTAGCAGGATGTCATCATAATAGAATGTGAAACTACTTGTTTAATAGACCTACTTGCTTAATAATTTGCAAAAAGTATTTGTGCAATAGCTAAATTGTGCAAGATGAATTACAATATGGATTCGATATTCACACAAAAATTAAGTGGTGATTCTACAACTATTACTTTGCACCAACTAAATGATCCCATTTGATATGGCTCAATCAATTTGTATTTCATATTTCTTGTATTAATGTATTTAATGTGGTATAAATATTAACTAATTTGGATGAAAAAAGGGAAGTGCCAGTCAGGCTCTACAGTGGGGATATGATATCTGGGGAAACAACAGTTTGTTTTGCATTCCACGAGACTCTTATACATACATGAATGTATGCATTGTGCTAATAGATCCACAGAATGGTCAGTCTGGATCCAACCCATTATTGCTTCACTGATGAACTACAAACTGCACTGGTTAAGTTCACACAACATCCTAAGTCAAACAAAACCATATTATGATTTAGCTAAACTTTAGGATGATTGTGACTCTAACCAGAAAGCTACTTTCCTGATTGATTCATTCTCTTTTGCCAACTGACAAGCCATACAAAATAAGTTTTCCCTAGTGAAAGGAAACCATTCAGCCATTTGCCAACAGGCATAAATTAGTTAAAGTCATGTTGGCAAATACTTTGCAAACTTGCAAGATATAAGAAATGATCTGTCAAAGAAAAGGCAGACAAAGTTACAAAAAGCATGGCTTGGAATGCATACCGAAGATTGTCACCAAACTGAAATAACAAATGAATCTATAAAAGAAAATCAAGCTACAAAAAGTTTTACCCACTAAATTAACATTATCCCAAAGGATGTAGAATGCAAGCTTACAAGCACTAGACTAGGTGATGTCATTATTAGATTCAGCTTTAGAATAATTACTTTCTGTAAGCACAGAAAATGTAGCTTTTAACAGATTTAGCTATTTATTATTTATCTAAATATCAACTCTTGATACATAAAAATATGCAACAGCCCCTTTCAATAATAAACAAATTTACCTAACATATTTTATTATAGCAGAGGAATCTCATTGTCTTCCATGTGTCACTACTTAAGGAGTTTAGAAGGAAAATTTGCCTGAATTTAATTAAATATATTAAACAATTTTACTATTTTGAATATGTTGTTTGCATCTTAACCAAGAAAGTTGCAGAGTTGATAGAAATTTTTTCAGAATTATACGGTAGATCACTGGTATCAAAAAGTAGTTTGCTTAGTATGATCAATTAATATTGAATAAATTAATTAAATCACTGCAGGAGGCAGGAAATAAGGCCACATATATAAACTTTTTGACTAAGTACTTTAGCAGTTCTGTTAAATTTGAGACAGGGAGTTTAATAGTAATGTTTGATTTAACAACAAAAGGCACTGATTCATGCCTTCCCACATTTCACACTCATTTTTAAACATCTTGACAGCCATCTTGCAAGTTCTTGGATGCATCATTACTAATCATGATTTGTCAAATAGAGACATGTTAATTTAAGGAAAATTAGTATTAGTAATTTTTCTGTTCTTGTGGTTAGTTGCTTTAACTGTTGTACAAATATACTTATCTTTATAAATGTTTGGAAAAGTTATCAGAAGCAATTAATTTTAATTATTAGGAGAAAGAAATTGTTATCTTATAGCTTATAATAAACTACCTTTAACAAATAATATGAAATGATCGCTGAACCCAGAAAGATTTTGATTTAGCAAAATATTTTTCCTGATGGAACAGAGCTCAACAATTCTCCCTCTCTTAGCAGTTCTTTGCACTGCTAAATCCAATTCCCTAAGGCCTGGATTATTCCTTAAATAGTGAAGTGACAGAAGATTTGACTACAGAAAAAGGGCTCTCTTTCCCATGACTTGAATTACTCCAAATGAAGTACTGCCTTATCAGGAGATGTCCTGAATCCAACCCTACGTATTTCAGTAATTTCTGGACTGTAGTGTAGAAGCTAAATTTAACTAGCATTTCATGCCATACTGAAATTTCACACATTAAGAGAGATCTATGCAGTTCTCACATAAACATCCCTAGAAATATGTACAGCGATGACTAATATGTAAACTGCATTTCCAACTTGTATACAAAATATAAGGTAGTCCTTTGGGTTCGAAGAAAACATAAGACAGCTCTAGAAAATCCAAGCAATATTAACTATTGAGGAAGTCAGCATATCTAAAATGCATAACTGCATTATTCAAACAGACTACATTTACCTTGCTTCTGGTCTTCTCTTGACTTTGTTCAATGGCAATATCCTGCCCACCCTGAGAAAAACTCAGGGTGCTACTAGAGCTATGTTCTTTATGGCTGTCTCCAAACCAAGAGAAAGGCATACAAGTAGGAATAGGTGAATCGGAATCTGAGGCAGATAAATTGTTGTCAGGGTCTTCCAATAATTCTCGGGAGCCTCTGAAATAATACCATGTCCATAAAACCATACATCAATATTTACTGTACATGCAAACCAAGCTATTTAATATGTTTGTCACAGTTCTATTTTCACATTCAGTATAACCATTTATAGCACAAAACTTAAATAAATGTAATAAACAGTGAATAAGCTTGGCTTAGTATTTTTAAAGCATTTTAAAAATAGTTCTGTTACTAAGAGATTTCTGTCTTATTCTAGCAAACACAGAAGAACTGCCAGTGCTGAAAACCTTTTAACAATAACCCTGGAGGGCATACACAGAAAATGTATATATATGTTAAAAAAAATCTGAATATGTTATACTTTTCTTTTTTTAGGAAAGTTTATGTAAGATTGGGTATAGAAACAGGCTTTCAGGTGTTATGTTTTCTGTATGGAAAAAAGGCCCACAATTTAATCCATGAAACTCCTTTTTTAATTTCACTATTAGCTTATTTTATTTTATAAAAAGGATACAGTTAAACTGCTTCAAAACTTTCTGAAAAAGGTCTCTGGAATCTAAAATTCATTTATAAAGCTATTTCCAAATTAAGCAATACAAATCTTTTAAAGATACAGTTTAAATTGTGTATAATAGGCACAAATGACTCATTTATACAATATTCTGAAGTTAAACCCAAGCTCTTCAAACCTTAATTCATGTTTGTAATATCAGAGGATACTACAGCAAAATGATATAGTTTGTTGTTAGACTTTGAATACAGTACGTAACAAGACACAGGGACTAATTGTTCTGCAAAAATATAAGAACTGGTTCTTAAAATACTATATAAACTACTTCATCCAATTGTACTTTCTCACATGGCTCATAGTTATGTTGAAGAGTGTGTAATAAAAATGGAACATTTATAGTGATTTAGCAATACAATATAAAAAGTGTCATCAGAAGTTATAATACTGTAAACATATGATTAATAACTTAAAATACCAGTATAAAGCAAGTTGCAGTGCAACTTGGACTTTTAAATATAAATTAAAAAGAAAAATTTAAAAATATAGGACATTTGTCCTCTTTTCTATTAAAATCACCTCCAGTGAATCTCCACAGACCCTTCCAATGAAATACAAGGAAAGAAATTAATTGAAGCTTTGTTACAGTAAGTGCTTGGACTTTAGATTTTCTGGAAAAAGATCTTACAATTTATTAAATCTTTAAAAACAACAACATAGAAATAACCTATAGGATATAGATGGATGGAATGCTTGCACCTGGCCATTTCTTTTCCTGAAGACTGAAATGCTCAATAAAGTATGCAATACTGAACTGTGAATTCGTTCAGAAAAACATTCTAGTTCCAAATAAATACTTCAACTTGGAAAGTATCAATAAGAATGTATCTTATACATACCTGCTGTCCAGAGAACCCCTTGCATTTTCTTTTTCTTGCTTTTTGCCTTTACCCCCCGATTTTCGTAGGCCCCTGAAATTATATTGGAGCAATAACTTAAGCACTTCATAAATCTTAACTGCAATCCTTACCTAGAAGTAAGATTTATTAATGAAGGCACAGACTTGAATAGACATGTATAGGATTGAGTTGTTCCAAAGTGCTTATATCATAAGCCAAAATATAGCAGTTTATCACTCTATTTCTGATAAACAAATACATCATAATATATTTTACAGTTTGAAACTTTCACCATAGAATATACGCTACACTGAATACTTTATGAAATTTTATTTGCTGAAGAATGAAAAATAACACATTATAATATAAATTAATAACATAACATAAAGAAAAATGGTTTCCTGGCTGCCCAGATATCACCCAACCCGAGGACATTCCAAAATTCTAGGCCACAAATGACTTGATTTGCTCTTGTTGGAATATAATGCTATTATCACCCAGAATTCCTATGACTTATATACCAGCAGTGGCTCTGAATACAGCATTATGTATAACACAGTTATGTTAAATTGTCTTTTACCTTTAATTTGCTATGTAATAAAAAAACCCTGATAGTTATCTTTCTAGATTTTAAGCTACTTCAAACACATTATATGCAAAGTTCTAGCTCTCTGGAGAAGTGGAGAAGTTCCACTTTTAATTAAATCTAGATGCAAATGATAGCCTCTTTACAATGTTAAAAAGTAGTCTGAACGAAATAATTTGGCTTCATTATTTAAATGTATACAGGTAGTCCTCACTTAGCAAGCACAATTAGGTACAGCCTAGGACCTGCGGCCCGCCTAGGACCTGCCTTGATTTTTATCACCATTTTTACAATGGTTGTAAAAGTAGTCACTATGGTTGTTAAAGTGGATCACCTGGTCATTAAAAGAATCCATTCTTTTGAATGGTTATTTTTTTGCTGAAAAATGCCAGAAACTGGCAAAAAATGTCACAAATTATAGTGTCATGGCGATGGGATGCTGCAACCGGTCATAAAAAGAAGCCAGTTGCCAAGCTCCCAAAATGTGATTACATGACCATACAGAGGAGAGTTTTAACTTTGAGGTTGGGTTATCATTTTGAGTCCATCGTAACTTTGAAAGGTCATTAAGTAACTGGTTGTTAAGCAAGGACTGCCTGTATCGTGCATATAATACACAATAATCATATTTCATTCATATACTGTTAAGCAGCAAAAAATTAAATTAAATTAAAACTAATTTAAGTCAAAATAAAATCCAAAACTCAATCTTTGAAGATAAATAATACTCTCTAGTGGCATAAGGCCAAAAAAAGTTTCCCATGATAATAGAAGAAATTCCAGGATACACTTGAAGAGATATTTTAATAAATGTATTATTAGCAGCAATAATTATTCAGGTGAAAGTCTAACTTTGAATGTAACAGCTGTAGTTTAATAAACCAGTGCAAGAATATTAACTTTCTGTTGTTAAAACCAAAAAAGTCATACCCAAAATCTGGAAAACGTCTTTTGTATTTCCCCACAGAAGGACCGTCCCCTAATTCAGCCTTTTCTTCAGCTCTTTTGTCATCTGTAATAAATATATTTACTGACATAAATTATGTACCATAATGATAATTTAATCAAATGATGAGAGAAAATAGAGGAATTCTACATAAGAATAAACAAGATGTTACTGAGCAACACTTCCTTAAGGTGATAATGTTAAACTTGTAGATCTTAAGAGCAATGAATAAAGTACAGTAAATAATTAACAGGAATAGGAACATTACAATAAGCTTTCCACCAAGATAAAAAAACACCATGTTTTTAAAGAGCAGAGTCTGAAACAAATTGAGAATTATCTTTGCAATTACCAATGGTGAAGATAAATAAAGATAGCTAGTTCTCAAGACAGGGCTAGTATCTACAGGTTATTTATTCAAGTTTGAAAAAGGCACATAATAAGACAGGAAATGATGCCCACTCAAAAGTTGCTGTTGTTTAGTCCAGTAAAAAACTAGGCGATTTTGGGCCAGTGAATCTCTCTCAGCCCAATCCACCTCATAGGACTGTTATAGGAAATAGGAGGAAGATGTGTGGGATATATTCATCATTTTTGAGTTATTTGTAAAAATAATAAAGGCAGGATACAAACAAAGAAGTTCCCAATAGCATCTGAAATACTTTAAAATCTAGCCATCAATGACAAGAACCTCTACAATCAATTTTTTATCTACTGGGACACACTGAAAAAAATACAACCCCCATAAAGGATCCTCAATGTAAAAACACAGAGTACAGTAAATTACCGCTGAGGACAGTTTTAGGAAATTGTATGAATCCCCTCAAGACAGAATGTTTAGATGCTAAATATTGAAAAGCTTTTTCGTTATTCTAATTTTTCCATTAGCAGTTCTTGAAGGCCAATATAGGCAGGTCCACAGAGAGAGAGAGAGATTCTGTTCATAGAGCTCAGGGGACATTAAATCCTTGTCTCATGACTCACTTCACTGCATTTTCTATAGATTTCCTAGCTCTTTGCTGTATTAGAGCTTTTATTCCCAGGCCGCTCAGGTGAATTTTATGTTCAATATCTCTTATCAAATAAAGATTTCAAAATAACAGTTGCTAAAATTGTATTACTAGCATTTATAACATGGGCTAATATAGTTAAAACATAGGTAAGGTAAAGAATGATAAACAAAACAATATTATCGTTTCCTTTCTTTTTCTTCTTCTGCCCTCTTTTTAAACAATTTAAGACCTGGTTTATTAAGGTAAAACATATGTCCATGCATTAGTAATACTACTTAATATCCTCTTTATTTTTAAATTAGACTACATAAAACCTTACTAAAAACTTTACTTCTGACATGACTTAATCCCACACCCATTATCCCACACTGTAACTGTCTCCAAACACATCTGATTTCAGTCACCTGCTGTACATTTGTGGATGAAAGAAAGTTTGGTGTTCATCTTATACTGTAAAACTTCAATGATAATGAAAGCATTGTGAAGTAATGGTGGGATAAGTAGGGGCTTGAACAAAAAAGGTTCAAGAATATTCTCAAATCTTCAGGACATGCAAAAATTAAGATTTTAAGAATCTTGAATAAACTGCAGCAAAGTTGGAAGATTGGGATTATGATTGAGAAGTAAAAAGTTGCTGAGTAATATTGAAAATATTTCCTTTGTGGAACCTTTTTGTAACAAACAAGAAGGCCTAAAATTGCATTAATAAGTAGTTCCAAGCACTGACAATATTCCATGAAATCTTGTCAAAAACAAGCTACTTCAACCATTGATTAAAAACACTGTTGCAAATCAATTTTAATTTTTCTTTCCAGTGCTGTTTAATTTTTCTGATCAACTCCCACGCTCTCTAAATCCGCTCTTTTTGTAAGTATCTTGATATATTCCAAATACTGGGGATACAGCCAAGAAAAATATGCACACACTGTATTTACCATACTGCAATAGAACTAGAGTCATATTAATAATCTTGTTGATGTCAACCCCAAGTGCAATAATAACAGGATACAGTCAAACTATATGTGTTTACTACTTCTGACTCCTGAGGGAATCTACAATTACCCACACATTAATTGTAGTCACCTCTTTTCAAACATTCTTGAGGAATCCAATATACATGACATATGCTGTTATATCAAAATCATTTTAAGATAATAGGAAAAGAATTTCATATTATTTAATGTGATCCTCCACTGATTTTATCAGATTAGGATCTGTAAGTTCTTTATAGCCAAGGCCTAGAGGTAACTACTATGAAATTCCTCCAAACTTACTATAAAGAGTTGTAAGCTAAGGAGCAACAGATAACTTTTCTGGAACCTTTAACCATTATGGTGCTTCAAAAGGAGTAACTATATGTTCATTTACAATGAAATAAACTACAACTTCATTTACAATGAAATAAATTAAATAATATGCTTAACTTGAATATATTGCTAAGAACCAGGGTGAGGTTTTTTTTTAATTAAGGTTTTAAAAACATTTTCCTCAGAGTTTTGACCCAAAGTGATAATAGTATTAGAGTTTATACACACAAAAAAATAATGTAGATGCTACTTTGAATATTTTATTACATTACAGAACCATCAAGCTTATTATAATTAAAACAATGAGATAAAATACAGTGCAGCAAGATGACCCCTCAAAAAAGGCAAGAACAATGCACCTGTCAGCTTTGGAAACCATATTAACAGCAGAAGCTTCCACGCTGCCACATTCTTGAGCTTGGGAAGTTGGGAAGGGGGATTTCATGGAGCATATATGGTTAGACATAATAGCATTCTTCTTTAAAGTCAAGGTGATGTTATTCCTGCACCTGGTTGAGGAGTGGTTGAAGGGATGTCTCAAGATGTGATGGAATGGTGGGTGCAGGGGGTGGATTTGTAATTTTTACTTATTGGAGGAAAACCCAGAACTTTCAGATTCGGGTTTTCCCAGATGTGCTAGTATAAGCACTCTAATAAAAGGAAACTTTGAGAAAATGTGTGTCTCGGCATTTTTAATTGGAATTGGGTTTTTCTGGAACCCTGACAGCACCAATGCAGAATATTCTGGTCCACATAGTATACACCAAATTAATTTGTTATTAGTAAAGCATAAATTCTGCAGGCTGCATGTACACTTACCAATGGCTTGTATTATCTCAAAGTCTTTGTCTGTCAGAAATATATTTTTAACTGTGATTATCCATGACATTTTATGGTTAAATGGTTCAGTTATATCTGCGACCCAATTGATGTTACAGTAGTACCTTGGCACTCAACATTAATTGGTTCCAGGAGGCATAATGAGTACTAAAATGATGAGTATCAAACAATTTTTTTCCCATAAGGAATAATGTACTGAGTCACAAAGTAGCTGACATCAGCAAGCTCTAGCTTGTGATTGAAATCAAACGAGTACCAGGACAAAATTTTCACATCAAAATGTATTGAATACCAAATTTAATGAGTTTCAAAGCAGTTGAGTACCAAGACACCAAGCTGGCGGGAATAGCCAACATTCCAGAAGATAGGCTTAAGACACAGACGAACTTGACAGACTTGAACGTTGGGCACTATCTAACGAAGTGAAATTTAATACTGAAAAAAGTACAAGTCTACATTTAGGCAAGAAAAACCAAATGCACAGGTACAGTATAGGTGCTAGCTGGCTCAACAGTAGTAGCTGTGAGAGATATCTTAAGAGTCCTAGTGGACAATCACTTAAATATGAGCCAGCAGTGTGCTGCAGCTGCCAAAAAAGCTACACCATGCCCACCAAGCCACACCATGCCCACAGAACTGGCAGTAAAAAATGTTGAATCCCACCACTGGTCCACTCACTTTAAACTGGCATTGCGCAGGTCCTACATACTACTTGCCAAAATTTCAACAGGACATATGACAATTACTTGCATTTGGAGCCACAGTGAGGCTTATTCCAGACAGTAGTCAACATTATAATAAAAAAACAAGAATGATCTGGAACATGTCCACAACTCTTAGCAGGTACTTGTAATTTATTCAATGAAATCTTCCTGGAAGTCCTTGCCATAGAAATCTATTCAGTACCTTACAAATTACAAATGTTTAAGGTAATTGGATGGAATAATAAATATGTAAAAGCCTCTTAAAATATAAATCAACTGCTGTGCTGCATTTATCTTAAGTATACATCTTATACCAAGTACTCAAAATAATAATTGATTATCTGTCTGGATTATCTTTCATCTCCAAAATGGGAAAAGGTCATCAGCTGAAAATACTGTTGGAATTTTTATGTTGTGATAAAGAAGTCAATATATAAACTAAAATGTCCAGTCCTTACACTTTTCTAAATGTTGTTACAGCATCAAGTCTGATTTACTGAAATTTGTAGAATTTATATGTTATATATCATATATTAATAAGATTGGAGATAGACATTTCTAGTCTATAAAATGCAAAATATCATCAGCATATAATAAAAATAAGGAGGGCAATCTTTATCTATACCACACTGTAAATTGAAGAAAAGAGAGGCTCACTATTCTAACAAATCAAGATTTACAGGTTAAAGCAATCTAAAATTTAAAAAAAATCAACAAGAATCCCAAATACAGGTAATCCTCTGCTTACAATGGCAATTTGGACCAATATTGCCATCACTATGGTCTCCGGTCATAAAGTGACATCAAGTGACCTCATCACTTAGCAAGAGCAGTTTATGTCACTCTTGTGAAGCAAGATTAAGTGAGGACCTCACATAACTGTGACTTCCTGCTAGCTTCCTCACTGACTTTGCTTGTGGGAAGGTTACTTCTGATGAGGAATGGCGGCCTAATGCTCCGAGGACAGCAGGAGACATTATGGCCAAAAGGCAATTAAATACTATATCCAGGTTGATGAATTCTCTCTGGAGCAAGGAGAGATCTTCAGATTACGAACTGCATATGAACTCCAGACAGCTGGGGGGTGGGATTTGTCAGGAGAAGGCAAAACTGCACCTTTTTACAACTGAGAATCGTCAGATTGCAATGAGCTCAGAGCCATTAATGTAGTCTTTTATGGACTCAAGGTCCAACCAAACCTGAGCTTTTTAATTACTTTGGAGTGTATTTTTATTGCTCATTAAAGATTGAAAACCTTGAGGACTGCAAGCCTAGTTTTATTAGTTTTATCTGTATAATCTTCAAAAATATTATTGGAAAATGACTGCAAGGATAACTGCTGTAATAACTGGAACTTTGAGGACCTGTTGGGTCTAGATCAGCCAAAGTTCAGTCTTTATTTACATACACTGCATAGATAGAATTTTGCCAGACTAACCTTATACTACCCTAACTTAACAAATATATCCTGTGAGATTCTAGGCAGTGGCTTTTCTCTTCCACTTCCCATGAACCAGCTCTAGACTATGTTTGTCTCCCCCTTTCACACATCTTTTTAGAATGTGCTCCCTCCTTCTGGGAACTTCCTACATTATTGTAGTCTGTCACATCACCTTCCCTTTTGTAGACACATTCCACCACAGTACCACTTGTTCAGCATTGTCAGCATTGTCATAACTTGGAATGTCACTGAATGAATAGCCATAAACTAAGGATTACCATTAAATCAAAGAGACTTCAAAAATTGCCAAACTACTCCATTATTTTACCAAGCATTCTTTTTAACACTTCCCATTAGTGTTAACTTCAACAGCATTCTATAATACAATTCTTTCCACTATGTTTCAAGCAGATTTCAAAATAATTCCAGAATAGTTTTTCTCCTGGATTATGTTCATTCAAAATGTTATAGTCTTTCTCAAAATTCATATCCTGTTCTTCATTATCATTATTAATGAAAATACATCATGTAACAATCACAACCTATTGATCCCTACTTTCATATATTACCACAACCTACATTTATATACATCAACCTAATTTATATACATCAGTGCTTTCATTCAATTAAATTTACATTTTCATATGTGAATTCACTACTTCACAAGATCAGCCTACCTTCAGATTTATTACATTTTTTGACATTTTTAGGTAGATAAATACAGGTAGTCCTCAAATTGTGACCACTATTGAGCACAAAATTTATGTTGCTAAGTGAGACATTTGTGAAGTGAATTTTGCCCCATTTTACGACCTTTCTTGCCAGTTTTTAAGAGAATTGCTTCAGTTGTTAAGTTAGTGCCCTGGTTATTAAGTGAATTTGTTTCCCCGTTGATTTTGCCTGCCAGAAAGGTGATCACATGACCCTAGGACACAGCAGTGGTCATCAGTATTAACCAGTTGCCAAGCAATATTAACCAGTTGAATTTTGATCCCATTAGCATTGTGATGATGCAAAGGTTATAACTGTGAAAAGCGGTCATAAGTAACTTTTTTCAGTGCCATTGTAACTTTGAACAGTCACTACATGGACTGTTGGAAGTAATCTATTTTCTGTCCTTCATTTCACTGTAATTCAAGACTTTCCCATTTACTCTTTTTCTGTCTTGAATCACAATCTTCCATATGCTATGGTCATCACCAGATTGGCTCATATGTTAATATTGACTTCTGTTACTCATCTTAATTTTAATCTATCAAAGCTGTCACATAAAGCAATTGATTTAAGATCTCATCAGAACTTTATATTTTTGAGTTATTCTTAATTTAAAATGGTAGGAAAAGAGGGAGGATAGATATCATAAGATGAAAAGGAAATAATTAAACAATTTAAAACTTTTGAAAAATTATTGAAACAATGTAATTTGAAAAATAAATATAAAGGGACAATGTAAAGCATTTATTATGTCCCTTGATACTTTAGCAGTCTCTGGATGTATAAGTAAACTGAAGAATTCTTTTACATATACATGTAAATTAAATTATCAGGTTAAACGGATAATTTAATATAAACAAATAAACAAAATTATTAAGTGAAGTTTGATAATATAAAAGTAATTTTAAATATGGAATTGGAACATCATATATTGCAAAACCAATATCTTTCCGATTTAAGACGCAATATGTTTCTTCTCACTTAAGGACAAATTTAGTCGAACAAAAAATTCTTTTTGGGGTATACTAGATTTCTCAACTATTGTTTAAAAAAGATTGACTATCATCTTTTTTTTAAAATGTCAGAGGTGCAATTCAGAAGAATATCAATGTGTGTTTTAGGCATATCTATTGGTTACCGTGATGCATCAGATTCATGGAGGTAAGTAAGTAATAAGTAAGTAAGTAAGTAAGTAAGTAAGTAAGTAAGATAGATATTAATATCCCGCAAATTTGACACTTGCCTATGCATGAAGAGCAAAGTATATCTTGCTTGGATAGTAGTGAAAAACATAATTGTACATCTTTAGAAAAAATATGTTTACAGATCTTAAAATTGGTTTAATAATGTATGTCAGAGTTTAGCATTCAAGATAGCCTTGTTTCAGTGGAAAGATAGGATTGAATAATATGATCCCATATAGTCTAGGTTTAACACACATTTAAAAACTGAATAGTTTGCCATTTATTATTTTGACACTGAAATTTTTTCCCCAATTCTTTAGTTTTCAGTGGTTTGTTTATAGCTATAATATAAAATATAAAATATACCTACACGTTCTTATGCACATCCCATCACCCATAACAGGAAATAAATTGTCAAATCAGCACATTTCTGGGGAAAAAAACCAAGGCTATAAATTATCTTTTTATTTTGTGAAAAACATTGCAACAAAAACAAAATATTAAAGAAGACATTTAATGTTTTGTTTTTGTTGCACTGTTTTTAGAAAACAAAAGGTGATAAAACTGTTGATTATCACTTGAGAGAAGACTCCTTCTCCTTATGCTGCCTCTGTGTCAGGGGAAGAAAAACCAACATGGTGGCAGGGAAGGCCTGTGTAGGAAGAAGAATAATCCCACCAAAATAAGGATGGTTCACACAGGGACAATGCACAATTATCACGAACCTAATATGTACATGATTGTCTCAGTGAGGGTATATCAACTGATACACATCCATTTCTGAATGAGAAATTTTTTTTCCATCTTTCATTTATATTATATGTGATGTAAATCATTCTATAAAAATATTCTGAGAGTAAAATACAAGAATAGAGTCCATAGTAATTTTGTAACACATAAAGGCATAATATTTATTCAGTGTAATGTTTGCATGGGGTCATTTCAATTATTGGGTTCCTTTAGGATCCACAACTGGAAAAATCTCTACTAAGGAGCATGACTGATTTTCCATGAAACAAATCCCTTCTCCAAACTTTTAAAGGGTTTACCCTTTTTAAACCTTGATTTACAAAGCTTTTTAAAAAGTTAAACTATTAATTCAAATAATGACCTAAAGTGCCCTAAACTTGCTTTAATGAGTATCCTTATACTAGAGTGCTCTATACTGTGATATTTAGTCTCTCATTTACTAATTTTATGCTCCTCTCCACCAGTGGTGGGATTCAAATTTTTTTACTACTGGTTCTGTGGGCGTGGCTTATTTAGTGGGTGTGGCTTGGTAGTCATGTGATTGGGTGGGCTAGCTTGGTGGTCATGTGACTGGATGGGCATGGCTAACTTGACGTCACTCATGTCAAGGGGTGCCACGCCTGGCCTCAAAGATACAATTTCCCTCTCTATTTACTATTACTGAACATCCAAAATACACTATTTAATCCTATGTATATATGCCATATGTGTACATACATATTACATAGTATAGTGTGTGTAAAGGCACACAAAGAGATACATTATCTACTATATATACTGTATGTGTATGTATACACACACACACACACACACACAGCTCTTCTAAAACTATACACATTCAACCTCACTGCATTTGTAAAAACACACCCATAGTCCACTTTCTGCCACACATTTAACTATAACTTCTGTACATTAGAACATTGCACACACCTTCAGATTTACTTCCCTAGCCTGCACATGACTGTTAGACCCAGGAGATATCATGGATTGAGTAAAATGTGGTGAAACTCATTTAACAATGCGCTTTATTAGCAACCAAAATTTTGGGCTCAATTGTTGTCATAAGTGAAGGACTATCTCTGCCTTCCTCTGCATGGCAGCGTTGTCCTAGTAAACTCCTCTGCCAATTCTCCTCTCCGTTAGAGGCACCAAAATAATCCAGATTCCAGATGATATAAGGTCTTCTGCTGGAGCAGGGGGTTGGACTAGAACAGGGGTCTTCAAACTTGACAGCTTTAAGACTTGTGGACTTCAACTCTCAAAATTCCTCCTCCAGTCATGTTAGCTAAGGAATTCTGGGAGTTGAAGTCTTAAACTTGCCCAGTTTGAAGACCCTTGGACTAGAAGATGACCTCCAAGATCCCTTCCAGCCCTAGATTGCTGTGCTGTTTCAAAGAGTCTTCTGAAGCCAGAGTTTGTGTCCTTCCTTCCTCTCCTTTTTCTCTCTCCCTCCCTCCCTCCCTCCATCTATCTATCCATCCATTCATCCATACATCTCATTCACTTTCCCCTCCCTCTTTCTTTCTCCCCCTTCCTTCCATCCTGTCTTTCTTTGCCTATCTCTTTTCTTCTTTTCTCTTTTTCTTTCTTTCCCTTTTCTCTTTCTTTTCTTTCTTCTCTTTTCTCTCTTTCTCTCTTTCCCTCTCTTCCCCCCTCTCTCTTTCTGTCTCTTTCCCTCTCTCTTCCTCTCTTCCTCTTCCTCCCTCTTTCTCTCTTTCACTCCCTCTCTTTCCCACTCTTTCTATCCCTTCTCTTCCTCCTTCCCTCTCTCCTTCTAAAGCTAGGAGAGGAGAACCACTGAAACACACACAGGCTTCCAAGAGCCCATCTGAAACACACACACACACACACACACACACACACACACACACTCCCAAGCACCCAGCAGCATCGCTCGTTACAAGGGCCAGCCTGGGCAGGCAAGGCTTCCAGGTCCAACAAAGGGGTCGCAGGCAGGACTTCCTCCCCTCCCGCTTTTGGGAAAGTTAAGGGCTGGAAAGATAAAGCTAGGAGAGGAGTCCCACCTGAAACACACACACACGCTTCCAAGCACCCACCTGAAACACACACACACACACACACACACACACACACACGTGCTTCCAAGCGCCTGGAAGCATTGCTCATTACAAGGGTTCTTCCCGGCCAGTCTCTGGTCCCATGTTGCCTGAAAAAGCTGGCAGGCAAGGCTTCCAGGTCCAAAAAAGGGGCCGCGGGCGGGACTTTCTCCCCTCCTGCTTTTGGGGCTGGGAAATTCAAGCAAGGCGTGTACTGCAGCCTGCCCCCCCGCCAGCTCTGGGCTAGGCAGCTTTCCCGACTGCCTGAAACCTAACCTTACCTTCCTCCTGCACCAAAAAAACAGGCAGCTATAGGCTTCTTGCAGCGGCTTTGCTCCACTTCTCCAACACGCTGCCATGGCATTCTAGGCACCGGCCACACAGGTCCACCCATTGAGCCCACTGCACCGAAGGGACTTGCCCAAGCAAATCCAAGCGCAATGATGCATCACTCTGAAAGAGGCGGCTGGAGGTGACTTTTTTTCAGTCTCCAGCCACCCCTTTTCCAGCGCAACTGGCTGGCTGCTCCCCTCCTTCTCTGCCTGTTTGTTCTATATAGCTGAGGAGGACAGTAGTCGGCTGGTTGGGGAGTTTTTTTGCCCTGCAAAAGAGGCTGCTGGACATGTGGCCACCTACTGGCTGGCCGGGCCAGGCCAGAAGAAATCTGCGGAGAAGGAAGCGTGCTCGGGGTGGGCAGGTGGGTGGATGTGCCAGGGCAGCTGCACATGTGCATTGAATGTGTAGCAGCTGCACACGCAGTGCGCATGTGCAGCAGCCATGGGCATCCGCCTGAGCTGCGCTGCGGCCACCATGTGGTAGGGAAAGCTAGGAAGTGACAGGCAAGTGGCGACTGGCGACGGTTGGTCATGGCCAGCCAGGGGTGGCCACCAGTTTGGCGACCCACACCAAATCACTGCTACCGGTTCGCCTGAAACAGTACGAACTGGTTGAATGCCACCTCTGCTCTCCACCATATAATGCTTCTCCCCCTCCTTTTAGGCTTTTGCTTTTTCATATATACTTTGTTTTAAATCTTTTAGCTTTTTAAAATTATGACTTTTTTAGACTCTGTTGTATTTTCTATGCTTTTTAATTGACTGTACCCCATCTGCCTTATATTAGTCTTTGATCGTAATAAACACAGGAGTACAGTGGTTCTCATGGTTAGGATGCTGGGTTGGAGGTTAGCAAGTACGCGTTTCAGAGCCGAGTGCTACTGTAGGGCAGGGTGAGCTCCTGTCCTTCATTCCAGCTCCTGCCGGGGACATGAAAGGAGCTTCCAACTGGACGTCCCCCCGAGACAACGATGATGTGGACTGACACAAGTATGACAATCATAATTAACATTTGATATTAACCATGTGATTGTAACAGCGACTTTGCTAAGTTTAGCAAGGCTGAATTATCTTATATATTTTTTTATTCTATTGCAATTATACAAATGCCTAGATGTTGTGGAATAATTATTACTTTATCATTTTAAAGCATTAAAGGACTATACAAAATTTATTTATTTATTTATTTATTCGACTTGTATGCCGCCCTACTCCCTAAGGACTCAGAACATTAAAACGGAACAAATTTACAATAAAAAGACAATTAAACAAATAAACAAGCCGAATACAATTAAAAAGTTGAGAAAATTAAAACCCTCAAACCCACCCACCCAGGGTCATTCCAGGCCGGCCTGTTGAAACAACCAAGTCTTCAGGTCTCGGCGGAAGGAGGCGGAGGTCAGGGGCCAAAGCGGAGATCCACGGGAGCTGATTCCAGAGGGCAGGCGCTCCCACGGAGAAGGCCCTAGCCCTGGGAACCACCAGCCAACAATGCCTGACCGACGGTATCCCAAGGAGGCCCCTCCTGTGGAGCGAACAGGGCGTCGGAAAGTGATGCTGGCAGGAGGCGTTCCCGCAAGTACCCTGGACCCAAGCCATTTAGGGCTTTATAAGTTGTTACTAACACCTTGAAGGTGACCCGAGAGGCGACTGGCAACCAATGCAAGCGGCGCAGGGAGGGTGTAACATGGGAGTATCGGGATACCCCCATCACAGCCAGCGCGCATTCTGCACCATCTGCAACCTCTGGGTCAGCCGCAAGGGAGCCCCATGTAAAGCGTTGCAGTAGTCGATTCTAGAGGTGACGAGCACATGAGTAACCGTTGAAGGGCATCTCGGTCCAAATAAGGGCGAGCTGGCGAACCAGCCGAACTTGGGCAAAAGCCGCCCTGGCCACAGCTCCCACATGCTCCTCCAAACCAAGCTGTGAATCCAGGAGGACACCCAGGTTCCTCGCCCTATCCACGGGGGCAACACCTCTCCCCATGACCAAAGATGGTACATCCAATAAAGACCGAGATGCGGTAGAACAGCCATTCAGTCTTGGTGGGGTTGAGCTGAAGCCTATTACTCCCCATCCAGACCCGTACTGCCTCCAGGCACTGGGACATCATGGAGAGAGCATCACTGATTGGGTCTGGGGTGGAGATATAAAGCTGGGTATCATCAGCATACTGATGATACCTCACCCAAAACCTCGGATGATCTGCCCAGCGGTTTCATGTAGATATTAAACAGGAGAGGCGAGAGCGGACCCCTGGGGCACCCCACAAGTGAGGGGCCTCGGGGCCGACCTCTGCCCCCTGCCAACACCGACTGCGAGCGGCCCGAGAGAAGGAGGAGAACCACCACAAAACAGTGCCCCCCAAATCCTCTGAGCGCTGCAGAAGGATACCATGGTCGATGGTATCGAAAGCAGCTGAGAGATCTAACAGGACAAGGACAGAGGAACAACCCTGTCCCAGCCCTCCAGAGATCATCCATCAGTGCGACCAATGCTGTCTCCGTGCTGTGTCCGGCCCTGAAGCCCGATTGATACGGGTCTAAATAATCAGCTTCCTCCAGGAACAAGGGAAGCTGCTGAACCTGCTCTCAACAACCTTGGCTAAAAGCGAAGGTTGGAGACTGGACGATAGTTGTTCAAAACGGCGGGTCCAAGGCAGGCTTCTTGAGGAGGGGCCTCACCACCGCCTCTTTCAAGGCGGAAAGACTCCCTCACTCAAGGAGGCGTTGACAATTGCCTGGAGCCAGCCACGTGTAACCTCCCTGGAGGCATACACCAACCAGGAAGGACACGGGTCCAATAAACACGTGGTGGAAGACAGCCTCCACATGATCCTGTCCACCTCATCAAGGGAGACCAGGTCAAACTCAACCCAGATAGAATCCACCAGACCCGTCGCCACCCCATCATCAGACCACTGCCAATCAGAGTCCAAGCTGGCACGAATTCGAGTGACCTTATCCGCCAGATGTAAACTAAATTCCTCTGCTCTGCCCTGCAAAGGTCATCCCCTCCCTCAATTGGAGGAGGGAGCGGGTCACCCGAAACAGGGCCGCAGGGCGATCATCGGCAGACGCAATCAGAGCGGAGAAGTAAGCACGCCTTGCCGCCCTGATCGCTTCCAGATAGGTCCTAATATAGGCACGCAACTGGACACGGTCGGATTCGGAGCGGCTAGTCCTCCACCTGCTCTCCAGGCGTCTTCTCCGCCGTTTCATCCCCCGGAGCTCCTCGGAAAACCAGGGAGCCCATCAAGGGTCTACGGCGGGGAAGAGGCCACAAGGGGACAACCCGGTCGAGCGCCTCCAAAGCCGCCTGTTGCCAGGCGGCCATCAGCATCTCGGCCGAGCTGTGGTCGAGGGAGGCGGGCAAGAACCCCAGCGCCGTCTGAAACCTCTCCGGGTCCATCAGGCGTCTGGGGCAGAACCATCGTGTTGGTTCCTCATCCCAGCAGCGAGGGACAGCCAATTGAAAGACCAGCCACAGGAGATAGTGATCCGTCCACAATAAAGGGAGGGCAGTTGGAGAACCCTCCCCCAGATCACTACACCACTGCCCCGAGACAAAAACCAGGTCAAGCGTGTTCCCCCACTCATGAGTGGGCCCGTGAATCACCTGGGTCAGGTTCATGGCTGCCATGGATGCCATGAACTCCTGAGCCAAACCCGTCGCCCTGCCCAGGGACAGCAAGTTAAAGTCCCCCAGAACTATAAGCCTGGAGAACTCGACCGCCACCTCTGAGAGGACGTCGAGAAGCTCAGGCAGGGCTGCCGCTACGCAGCTGGGGGACAGGTACGTTAGCAGCAAACCCAACCGACCACCAGGGCCCAATCTCACGAGGAGGGCCTCACAACCGCCTATCTGCGGGACAGTGACCTCCCTTGGAAACATTATATCGAAATATTATATCGTATTTCCATTCATGCAATGAGAATTCTCTATTTCCCTTCCTTCCTTTCCTCTATTCTCTTTGTGCCTTTTCTGAAGCAGATCCCCACACATCTCCAAGAAAATCTACAGGTTCTGTGATAATGCAGACATAAGAAATTATTTAGACCACAATGATAGCCCAGTTGGATGAACGTAACACAATCATCTTAATCTTACCTTTATTCACTTTCCCCTTTCCTTTTGATTCTCTTTGCTTAACATTTCGGCAATATCCAGCAGGAGAATTTGGAGCAGAATCATCATTAGGTAGTGACTGAGCTATTCCAGCTATTCCAGCTATTCCAGAAGCAGTGTCTTCTGTCTGCAGTTTATACACTGGAGAAGAGTGCACAGAAAGTGGTGGACTTGGTTCTAATGAAAGGTCACTGTTTTCAGCACACTCCAATTTATCATTTTTTTTATCGGTATCGTTTTGCTGTGATGAAATGACCTTTTCTGTCACATCTGGAAACTTACTCAAGGTATTTTCTTTTGTATCATCATTAATATCCTAAACCATAAGTAAGAAAACAACATTAATATTCTAAGCAACTTTAGGACTATGATTTTTCAACACCCAGATTTTCCTATATTGCGTTAAAGCTGTTATCCATAATACGCTGTGAATCACCTTGCAGAAATAAGTTAAGGTAATATCAAGACAGTATCCTTTCTGCAATGCTTTCGTTGTGAACGTTTTCTCTAGAAATATTCCCTTGCTGCATATCACTCTTTCTTCATAACACCAATTTAAATTGCCTAAGTTGTCATACCAAAACCTGTTGCTTAATTTGTTACAATTTCACTTTCAACACATCTTTTCATCTCTGTATATTAACATATATAAATAAGCAATGTAATGTATATTATATGAAATAAAATATTAAATGTAATTGTAATTACACATATTATGCAAACATTATGTTTTTAATAACATTCATAATTATTTACGTTATGTAGTAACATATGATTCAACATTATCTCTCTCCGTCCTCCCTCTCTCTCTCTCTCATGTGTATATATGAGATATGTGTTTTATATGTATGTATATATGTATATATACATACACATACAAAAGGCAGCCAAAATGAATAAAATAAAAAGCAGTAGAATATCAGTTAAGAATTCAGATAAAAAGAAGCATTCATAATTCAGTATGCAGCATTTAATAATTAAGAAACTAATAAATCCTGAGTGTGAAGTCTTAAGTGGCACTGGAAAACTAGTAGCAATGTAGCTAGGACAAGCACTATAAGGCAGCAGCTTTGTAAAGTTAAATCAAAACAAGAAAATATCAAAAATATATTTTGATATTTTATTATTCTTCTCAATTGGAACTGTTCAAATCTACGTGCAGTAAAGCATGTGAAGGAAGAGCTGTATTATCTAAACAGAAATTTTTAAAAAGATAGCAAAGACAAATATGTCTTTTTCAACCATAACAGAAGTTACTTTTATTTGATCCCTGTCATTTTTCTAATTTCCAAACATTTCAAAGTTTGTGACTCTTATACCCTACGAAGGAGTTCAAAAGACTAACTTACTGTACAATGTAACTTTTAATTAATGCCAGATTCAAAATAACCATAAAATAATTTAATGCAAACCTTTGTTGAAGTAGAGATAGGTGCATTTCCAGCTTAAAAAATCTTACATTGAGCCGTGGTGGTACAGTGATTAAAATGCAACATTGCAGGCTAATTCTGCTGACTGTTGACTGCCAGCAGTTTGGCAGTTCAATTCACACCCGCTCAAGGTTGACTCAGCCTTCTATCCTTCCACAGAAAAATGAGGACCCAGATTGTTGGAAGCAATATGCTGGCTCTGAAAACCACTTAAAGAGGGCTGTAAAGCACTGCGAAGCAGTATATAAGCCTAAGGGCTATTGCTATAGCTATATAAATAAATGCCAAATTACAGTGCAGGTCAACCTATTTTAATTGTCTGTTTCAACCTCTTAGCAGTCCAGGTATAGTACTCAAGAGCATACTAAAACTTTGTTTTCATATATCTTAAACATAAACTATTACAAATCTTTATTTCCCCCCATAGTCAGCTGTTTCAGTATAGATTATAGGGCTAATGACAAGCAGGGCTGAGCTGTATGCTTTAAATTTATTTTTAAAGTCCTTTCTATATTCCACATTAGTAATGATTTCCATAGAGCTGAAATAAATGTAAGAAAAAATCAGTTTCATGAGTATTTCCTTAAGCAGTAGAAAAAGGCCTGTGAAATTATATACCTTCTAGCCAAACCTAAATCCACAAGCAAAATGTAACAAATATAATCATTACTTTATTCCATTCTACCCAATTTAAGTTACCAAAAAGGAAAGTACTTGCACATGCTGGAAAGAAATGAGACTAAAGAGATAATATAAAACCCCTTGTGTCCCTATTAACTGAATCCATATTTTTAAAGAACTATATATGCCTATTAGCCTAATATTCCTCTCAAAGTCTGTCAAATGCACCAGCAGTTTACATTTGATAATTACTGGAAAGCTGCAGAAGAATGAACGGTGTCTACATCAATTGCAAGACATCCAGAGTCACTTGGTTGAATTGGGCAGCTACGGCTAAAAACAATTGTTTTGAGAAGCTGGGAGAACAAAGGAATGAGAGATCTTTTAGATCATCTGCCAGAAATGCTGAGTAAATGATATAGTTTATTCCATGTATACTTTAATCATAGACAAAGTACCAAATTACACCTGGAAAATAAAATGAACACCATACCTGTGAGTTTCTATCTTTTTGTTTGGCACCAAGAGATTCCTTTAGCTTTGACCGAGAAGGTGGCTGACGTTTTACTTTCAAGGCAAGCTGGGCCTTAGCTTTATGAGCACTTGTATCTAACCTTGGTGGATCTCCAACAAAGGTATCAAAATCTGTAACAAAAAGTTACTGTAGTATTTATTCATCACCCCATTTTATTATAAAATTATTCAATATTCTCATTTATTTGTAACAATTAGACAAATAACAAATTTAGATTCTGATATATTGTTTTACAAAAGAAGATAACTGTCACTATACCACCTGTAGCAGAAGGACAACTTAATGTCATGTTATAAAAATGGATTGCAGTTCATTTAAGTGGCCCTCATTTAATGACTGTTTATTCAGAGTCTGTTTAAATTTACAATGGTAACAAATAGTGGTTACAATGAGACATTATAGTCCCTGCAGTCCTGATTGTGGGCTTGAAAATTACAACTTCACAGCTTCCATGATCACATGATCATGATTTGCAATCTTCTCTGCCAGCTTCCCACAAGCAAAGTCGGTGGGAAAGCCAGCAGAAAGTTGGAAGTCAAGGTCAAGTGGGATTCTCACTTGATGGCAGCAAGCAGGAATGGCCATCCATAAACTGTGCAGTCAAGTGGTTTTTTGACTTATGACCATGTTGCTTAACAATGGCATTTTTTGGTCCCAATTAACATAGTATCTAGCAATTAGGACTTTGTCAGAGGTTTCAATATCATAGTTTGCAGAGCATACCAATACATATCTTTATTACTCACCAGAAAAATCTAATTTCTCCACCGAAGAGTCAATTCCCTGCATATCATCCTTAATTTCAAAATGTTCTGCCAGTTGTTCAGTATTTGGCGTGACAGAGTCTAATAACATACTATTTCCAAACATATAGGGGAGTTTTTCATATATTTTTAATTTCTCTTCAAGCTCTGTGATCTGAAGAGGATAAACATCATTTTAAAAACCAAGACACATTTACAAAGACACATTTAAAATAACATTTAAAGTATCATTTTGTCCAGACCTTCTCCTGCAACTGTTTTAATTGATTTGCATGTTCCTGATTGTTCTCTTCAACAATTTTTGTATGATCTTCTTTTATCATGAGTTCTTCTCTGGGAGAGGGAACAAACGTATCATTAGGCAACATAAAGGAGTAACAAGAAAAAAACTGAAGTTTATTAATTTCAGCTTGTTAGCAACCAATCATTTTTCTTCTTTAAAAAAGAGACCATTTCCTCTTATCTCCAATTCATTATTTATATTGTATTATTCATTAAGCATATTTGCCTATAAATATATATGAAGTAATACACTTGGACAGATGGTGTAAATGTGATATACGGTTTCAACCTTTTTTTCCCATCTGACCTTTGCTCTTTCATCTTCATCACTGTATCTCGTTCCCACCATTCCCCTTTGCAGAACAGATTGCTCTTTTTACCAGCTAATACCAATCTCACGAGTACTGCTGCTGAGCTTAATAACCTAACTAAAATACAAAACCATCCCTCACCATAATGATGTATCTGCAGAAATGTGTATGATTAATGTCCTTGTATGCTACATACAGGCAACTTTTGGTAAGCATTCTGAAAGGAAAATATACCCTGGATTCTATTTCTTTTCTTGTGGGTTAAATTCATCCCAATATTTTCAAACTGAATTTTTTTAATGGGAAGCACCATACAAATACCTTAAAATTAATTCTATGTTGAATTAATGTGGACATGGCACAATTCATAATTCACATTTTTGTTGGTTTTTAAAACTCTTTTGCACCTTCACTGAGAACATCTGGATGGCTTTTAGTGCTTTATTTGTAAATAACAAAAACGGTCATAAATGATGTCTTCTGGAGGACATATGGCTACAGAAAACTGGTTTAAGTATTTTTCTTGATATGCTTTTGCAACTTTGGAAATAGATTCTCTGTTTAAATGCCATATACTCTCCTAACTGTTTTCATTTTCATTATTTTTCTTTTTTACTATGCTATGTCTTTTAAACTATTACTCTTTCAAGCCACTCATGTCATTTGTTTGATGGACATGTTAGATATATAAGTAATCTGATATTTAAAAAAAACACAAGAATTAAGTTGCATTTGGAGGCCTAAATACCCATATTTTGAAATGATTTCATGTTCTTTGAAAATAACCTCAATGTAATGACATTACATCAGAAATGAGGAACTTATGACCTCTAGATATTACTGACAGCTTCAACTAATCCAACCATTGATGAAAGATGGAATTGGGCAACAGCTGAAAGAACACATTCTCCATCTCTATTTTGATAAGACTGCAATGCCACCACTGCCTACAATATATCTTTTCAGTATTTGTTGCTTTTCCCTGAATTACATAATTCATGTTGTCCTACCTTTTTTTCTCGTGTCTAAAATAAAGTGCTAATACCGTATGTGGTACTTTAACCTACACCAAGACCCTGATGTTAATTACCCATAAACATACAGAAACGAACACATAGCAGTAACATATAAATTGTACATGTAAGAAATTACAAGCATAGATATCTATGAGCTTAACTGACAGAGCATAACAACACACTTACTTCTGCTGATATTCTTTGAGTAATTTCTTTGCTTTGTTATATTTTTTTTCCAGCACATCATATTGTTCTTGAGTTTCTTTAAGATGCTCATTTACTGTTTTGCATAAACTCTGTGCTTCTAACCAATAGGTTTCTAGCTTTTTTATTTTTTCTTTATTATCATCTATAGTTTCCTGGAGCTGCAATTTCTTTAACTCCCATTCAATCTTTTCAGCTTCTGTTGCTTTTAGCTTAAAAAAAAGTTCAAATTATTAGACTTTAGTAATTACTCATTCATGTATAGATTAATTGATTAGATTTTAAGCCAAACAAGTAAGTTTCTCTCCAAAATATAACAAGGAACAATTATTAATTTTGCCTTAGTTTTAGGTATCAGCAGCTGTCCATTTGCATAAAATCCACACAGATTAATTCATTTTATAGTAATTCATGCTTTTTTAAATCTCTGACCATCTAATTTCTAATATTCAAATTGTTCTAACTGATATAAAAGATCTACTACCCTGAAAGTAAAATAAATATTTACCTTATTTTCCAAAACTTCATTTGTAAGCTAAATTTTATGGACATGTTTTATATTTTTTGCTGAAATTAATATGCTAGCTTTGAAACAAATGTTTCCCTCCTACATGATTGCCTAGTTTCTTGATGGCAATTTCTTTTATGCTGCACTACGTGAAGAATGTATACTAAATATACTAAATGAAGAATGCATATAAATAAGGAAAATGATCCTACTTGATATTGTCAAACTCAAAACTTCAAGGAACATAGTCAGCAAATTTTTAGTTTTACTGATAGAAAAAAATCCACTGGATTTACTTTTTTATCACTGCAGCACTGTTAGAAACTGTTTTCAGTTCATACTGCAAAATTTTTGAAGTTTTAGGAATGCATCTGTGATTTAGATCAGTGGTCACCAAAAAGAACATCCTACCAAAGCACCCCACAAAGCAATTAATCCAGGTGCGCAGGAACACAAGGCTGCATCGCCCACACCACCCACGGGAACACAAGGCTTGCATTGCTGGCATTGTGAACAATACGAGGTAGTATGGGGAGGGGGGAAAGCGCGGAGGGGGGAACTTGCCCCACGTGCCTCGCCTGGCTACCGGGCTGCTTCTTTCTGCTTCTTTCTTCTTCTGCTTTTGGCTACACGCAAGGAAAGCAGCAAATGTCTTTCTCTCCCCCAAACTTTGCCAGAAATCTTTGGGACCCTGCAAGGCAGCCTGCTCCAAGAGGCTGCGCTAGCTCAAGGGCCTTGGTGGTGCAGGCTGTTAATAGCCTAGCACTTAGTTCCAGCTGCCTGTAATTATTGCAGGCTCGAATCCCACCAGGCTCAAGGTTGACTCAGCCTTCCATCCTCTCGGGGTAGGTAAACTGAGGACCCAGTTTGTTGTTGGGGGTAATAAGCTGACTTGTAAAAATGCCACTTAGTAATAAGCAGGCATATACAATGGAAGGAAGGCTATTGCTCAGCACACTGGGTTGTATCCCAAAAATTGTAAGCCGCCCTGAGTCTCCGGAGAAGGGCGGGATATAAATATGAATTAAAAAAAATTGAGATTCATTTCTGGTGGAGTTTGGGGGAGAGAAAGAGAGGCTTCTGCTGCTTTCCTAGCATGAAGCCAAAAGTGTCTCTCCCCCCTCTCCCAAGAATGGAGCTGGAGATGGTATCTTGCAATCCAAAATATAGAATGATTGACAGGCAGAAAAATGGGGTGGGGGATTTTCCTGCAGACTTTTGGGGGGATTTTCCCAGGGTCTCTGCAGACACCATTTTCCTACTGATCGATAGTTCTTTATTTGGGATCGCACGATACCCTCTCTCTCTCTCTCTCTCTCTCCCCCTGAGAACGGAGCTGAAAAGCAGGTTAGTGAAGGAATATGGCTGCCTTGAAGTGTGTGGGGTGTGTGTGAGGGATCTGTGTGTGTGTGTGTGTGTGTGAGAGAGAGAGAGAGAGAGAGAACACATCACCATCAGCCCTCTGAGGTTAGATCGGATCTCTCTCTCTCTCTCTCCCCCCACACCAAGATCAGTAAGCTACTGTCAGTCAAAATTCATATTAGTGGTCTGCGGGATTTAAAATTATGCATTTGGTGGTCCCGGAGGTCCAAAAAGTTGGTGACCCCTGATTTAGATTCAGTGATCCAAGTTAAATACTGTTTTAATTATAAGAAAGCAAATGACCTAGATCTTATTCTATAGAACATTCATACACTATGAAATATGCTGATTGCCTTCTCTGCTATCAAAAATGCAGTACAAGCAGTACATCTCATGTTGCATTGGAACATCTGTTTAATTGATTGGGGAAGGGAGACAGGACTTCTGTAAAAAGGCATTCTATAGCAGAATATTAAAAATCTCAAAGTATCAAACAATTCTAAGACATGTACCCTGGATGAGAATAAGGCACTGCCCTTACTTACAAATGACAATTGTTATCCTTACAAAATAAATTATTCCTCCTATTTGTGACTTTCATTTGCATGTATCTAGCTATGCTTACTTATTTTTATTTCAACAAGTACATCACATGTGAAATGAAATTCCACAGAAAACATTCCTCAGATTAGCACAAATTGCATAAATAATGTTTTCTATTTTTAGTTGAAATTAAAAATTTGGTTTTATCTTGTTTCTCTTTAATTTATTCAATCTGAATTTACAAAACTGAATTTAAATATATATTTTTAAAAGCATATATTGAAGATTTACCTTTTCCTTAAGTTGATTAACTTCAGCCACTGTAACTGCATGCTTTAATTGTAACTGGAAAAAATGCATAGAACGTTTTATTGAAGAAAAAAAGTGCAACTGATATTTGAAAATTCATTTTATACATGTATTACTGTTCACATTTTTTTCCATCACACTGGAAGCAATAAAGTTTCATAATCTCAAAGTGCCCACTTGCTCTTCTCCTCAAGCAGAATAAAACCACTCGTTTATTACATACTTACACTAGACTAACTGATCTCAAGCTACTGCTAGGCTACAGTTCATAAATTACCTCACTACCAGCCATGCTGGCTAAATCTGCTAAATGATAAAATTCAGCAATATCTGAAGGGACACAGATTCCCATTCTGTGGCTTACAGACAAGAGTTTTGTCCAAATATAAGAGGCAGATTCCTAGAACTAGTCAAGGAAGTAGTTATGACTTGTTTTTCCCACCAATTTTGCTGACATCCAAATTTCAGTCAGCTCTTTCTCTTTTTGAATTGTTTCCAGCTGATAATTACATGACCCATTTATGTAAGACAAATATGAATAGTCACTGATTGATTCATGTTAAAGAACCACCATACTGTATATTGCTAGATAAAAATGGTTCCAACTGATATATTAATATACTTTCTAGTATACACTGCCTATTTCTTTACATAATCATCTTTATTATTGTTGGCAAGAAGTATTCATTAGAAGGCTTAAAAGATAAAAATTAATTCTCTAAAGCCTACTATGCAACTGAATCAAAACAAAGGTATAAATATATGCTTTATACAAAAAGGATATGCTTTTCTCTTTTTTTGAAAAGACTTAGAAGAGCCTCAAAGTGTTATTAGCTAAAAGTACAGTGGAAGGAAATAACAGAGTCTTGAAAAGGCAACTCCTTTGGAAGCAGTGGCTTAGGGTGGGGGAAGGAGCCAGTGTCACATCAACAGCATTGAGGTCACAACTGTTTTGCTGAGGCAGGCAAAAGGAATATAGTGGAGAAAGCTGAGATTTGAGCACAGCAGCTGGATCAGCTATCTGGATTTTGCCCCAGAAAGGACTGAAGAATGGAATGAAAGAAATGGAGTGAGGATTGGGAAGAGATAGAGGAAGAACACAGTGTAATCCCATAGGTGGTATTATGTGGAAAATGTTGCATGTACTGAACAGTAACATATGCCCTTATTGTGCTTATATGCTTAGATTATTGCAATACAGGTACTCCTCAACTAACGACCACAACTGAGCCCAAACTTTCTGCTGCTATGTGAGACATTTGTTAAGTGAACTTTGCCCCATTTTACGATCTTTCTTGCCACACAGTTGTTAAGTGATTCACTGCAATTGTTAAGTTAGTAACACGGCTGTTAAATGAATCTGGCTTCCCCATTGACTTTGCCTGTCGTAAAAGATGATAATGTGACCCCGGGATACTGCAACCGTCTTAACTGCAGGCCAGTTGCTGAGCATCCAAATTTTGATCATGTGACCACGGTGATGCTGCAAAGTTCGTAAGTGTGAAAATGGTTATCAGTCACTGTTTTCAGTGCCGTTGCAACTTTGAACAGTCACTAAATGAACTGTTGTAAGTCGAGGACTACCTGTATTGAATTGATTCTGGTATTTTTCATGCATTAATGGTTTTATTATGATTTTGATTATAAATTTATCACTTATTTAGATATGCTTACTAAATAATATTTCTCAATGAATCAGATATATAAAGTGGTTTTTCTGGACTTATTAAAATGAACAACATTCCCAGGATATTTTATATTTTGAATAGGAAGTAGAATTCCTACATACACATCTAGAAAATATTTTTAAAATACAATATATTCCATAAATTTTATTGGGTTCTTCAGTTTCAAAGATACCTTTGAAAAAGATATCATTAAATTGTAACATCAGTTTTTCTATAATAGTAAGCTTCCTATCATCTATTTTAAGAGATAAAAAAATTGCACCTACCTCTTTAAACTTCAGCATGAACTGTGTAGAATCCATATCTAATGGGAAGTTAATATCTTCATTTTCAGGAAGATAAAATACTTCTACTGACTTTTCTTGCAAATGTGATTCAAAAGAAACATCATCTTCATCATAATCTTCATCCTGAAACAATATTAAACAATATTTTATTAAAGCAATATCAAACTTTCTTAAAATATGCTATTATATATACACATATGTTATTTTTTATATTTTTATGAACATGCAAAGTTTAAAATCCAACATTTTAAAAAGTAAATGCTTAATAGTTTATATTTACATATTTAGTTGTTGCTTCATATGACATTTTAAAGCATCAAATTTGGTTATATTGATCTCTGACCAAAATAAACTTTGAACCCGAACATAATATTTGGCTGAAAGTATATTTTGAGCGAAAAAATCTGCTAGTCCACGTTGCCCGACTGTTCTCGCTTTGTTCCTCTTTTTGAGCAAAGGGGCTTTACAAATCAGGAAAACACAAATGTGTACAAAGCGTAGCAGAAGAAAAACAAATAAAATGAAGAAAAGTTACACTTGCCTTGCTTTTAATTTTTTTATTTAATGCTTAAATAATTAAGCATTTAATTTGTAGTCCAATGTTATCTTTATAAGGGCACTAAATATGGCAATGCAAACGTAACCACCCAGACTTCCATTTATTAAATAACAGCATTTATAAGAATAATATAAAATGATAGCTAAATTGTATTATGCCCAATGCTTTACTAACCAAGATGTATGGCTTATTGTTTCAATCAAATACAGTCATTAACAATTTTTATTTTATCAGAAGGATCAATATAGCTGAACATAGGAAGTGCTGGGATTCACTGTTGATTTGTGCCGTTACAGATTCCTCACTCCTTACAAACATAAATATCTACCGTCAACAACCCTTTTCAAAAGGATTTTACAGATCTATGAAGTGATCTTAAAAAAGAAACATGATTAAACAGCAAAACTGCTGGGGAAGAAGTAATGGGAGAAGAAGAAAATTACTCATTGGGTGAACTATATTTAACTACTGAAACTGAACGACTACCTTATCATATACAGTATGTAGGTAGGAGAGACCAGGAAAATTTTAAATAGAGAGGATCGCAACATGTGGACAAAGGTATAAGAGGAAAAAGGATATAGCATTTATTTTTATGGTTTAAAACTCTGCCTAACTCAACCAACGTGATCATGGGAGGCGTACAGCATGAAAATGAATAAATAACAAGGAATGTAACAATAAACAATACATAAATATCAACTATAAATGGCAACCAAGGACAGAGCACAGCAATTAGAAGGGACTCCCACTCAACTGGCCCCTAACGCTTGAGGGATGTGAACAAGCTTTCCTAAAAACAAACAAAGTTGGGGCCTGTTAAATATCTTGGAGTGGATGTCAATCCAGAGAAAATGGGGCAACTACAGAAAAGGCAACTTTCCTAGGTCCCATTAAATAAGAAGATTTAAAAGAAGGAACCTGAAGCTTGTCCATGGTTGAAAGAAAAATGGAGACAGGGAGAAAAAAATGCAGCTTAATAAGAAAAAGAAAAAAAGGAGAACAAAATGTAATAATTCACCGGAAGAACTGGGAATGACTTTGTTAGTCTATGAATGAGACAGAAGGAACAAATAATGTGGAATGGAATGAGGACACAACTCTCCACTCATGTGCCTGTTTTTTCTTGAAGGGCTGTGTCCCTTCCAATTAAAAAAACATTTGACTTGCCTGCCATGAATCTCTTTATCAAATTTATGCAATTCATAAATTGCTGTTGGAAATTTTCTTCCACCCCACTTATTTCTTCCTCAACTGATGATCACCTTAGATAAGAATTCATGAATGATTTCTAACTGTCAGATAACAACCTAGATAACTTTTTCTATCTGTTGCTCCAAGGTTTCTGGTAAACTCATCATACTTTCTGATACCTACAGGAAAAAGCTAATGCAGAAATAATGTTTTGAAAAGCAACAATTTACTCCAAACCCAACACGAGTAGGTATGTATATATTTATGTGTATGTATATACACGCACGCACGCACGCACACAAACACACACACATCTTGTTACCTGTTCTGTTTCATGGGTATATTGCTGCTCATATAAGTATCTCTCTTGTTCTAATGTCTCACTGATAAGGCGAGCTACTTCACTCTGAGTTCCTGGTTTTTCTCTTCCAATCAGAAATCTAAGGTGAAAAATTAACCAATATTAATATTAAAATACAATGGTGCTTTTAATATGTTTTAATATACTATGCTTTGTTTTCTTATAGGACATTTTGATAACTGAAACTCACTTTATATGAACAATCTTTGAAATATGGTCAGAAATTGAGGACCCAAAATTGTTGGGGGCAATAAGCTGACTTTGTAAAAATGCCACTTAGTAATAAGCAGGCATATACAATGGAATGAAGGCTATTGCTGAGCACATTGGGTTGTGCTCCAAAAATTGTAAGCTGCCCTGAGTCTTCGGAGAAGGGCGGCATATAAATGTAATTAAAAAAAAATTGCAATGGAGACAAAGTGCAGTATAATACCAGGATAGCAATAACACTTAAGACTTATATACATTCCAGCATCACATTCCAATCGCCCGGTACGCTCCCACAGGCAGGGCCTCCCTGGGGTACCATTGGTTAGGCAATGTTGACTGGCGGTGCCCAGGGGTAGGGCCTTCTCTGTGGAAGCACCCGCCCTGTGGAACCAACTCCCCGTGGACCTCCGCTTGGCCCCCAATCTCCGCTCCTTCCGCCAGGACCTGAAGACCTGGCTGTTCCAACAGGCCAGTCTGGACTGACCTCGGGGGTTGCGGGTTGGTTTTTAGTATTTGTTTTAATTAATTTTAAATTTTGTATAATACTGATTAGGCTTGTATTTGTTTAATGGTTTTTTTTAATTGTAATTTGTACTGGGTTTCTTTTACTGTTCACTGCCCTGAGTCCTTAGGGAGAGAGGGCGGCATACAAGTCTAATAAAATAATAATAATAATAATAATAATAATAATAATAATGCTTCGTATCACATAATGCTACTGGAGTTCATATATCTGCGTTAATGGGCACAATAAAGTTTTCACAGTCAACTTAAATTTTCTAAAACATTTGGACCAGATTATCTGAAGGACTGACTCATGTCCCATTAAAACTTGTCTGGATTTAAGGTCTTGTCTGAATTGAAGGACAGTACATTTGGAAGATTTCCCTGCTGTCAGAAGTTTCCTCACAAAGAACGCACCTTTTTTTTTTCATTGCTCCCAAACTATGGATAGCATTCTCTCAAGAGCTGTGTTTGCCTCTCATTCTCTCTAATTTTAGAAAATTGATGAAAATGTACTTTTAGCATTAACTTAATTTTATCTATTTGGACTATGGTTTTATTATGTGCCTTGCTTACTCATTCAAATATACTGTAAATAAGGGAATAAATAAATGATTGCTTAATTATATATAATTATTCATACCTGACAGTGCCTTTTGTATTTTTTAATACAGTTGCTGCAAAAAACTGGGTTACCCCCACCAGGCTTATCCCATCAACTTCAATAATCTGATCGTTTACTTGGATTCTACAAGGCAAGGAACAAACATTAGATTTTGTATACTACATTATATTTGATGCAAAAAAACTAGGAATGAATATATAAGTCATATTTATCTCTTTCAATCAAGCATCTACATCATTTTCTACAAAGTAATGAGCAAACATCCTGTGACATAGTTTTTTTAACACTTAGCTTAGCATAAATAGAATATGTAGGTAAACTTGATGTGTGTGAGGCATTTTCAATATCCACTCTCAAGGTTACACATGAGTTATATGTATAAGATCTGAATCAGTAAGTGGCAGATGTATACATCCCCATGAGTAGTCTGGGTCATTAATCTTTCCATATACAGATAGTCCTCGACTTACAACCACAATCGAACCCAGCATTTATTGCTAAGCAAGACAGTTGTTAAGTGAGCTTTGCCCCATTTTACGACTTTTCTTGCCACAGTTGTTAAGTGAACCACTGCAGCTGTTCAGTCAGTAACAGCCTTGTTAAGTGAATCTGGCTTCCCCACTGATTTTGCTTGTAAGAAGGTCGCAAAAGGGGATCACATGGGCCTGGAACACTGCAACCATCTTTAATATGAACCAGTTGCCAAGCATCTGAATGTAAAACATGTGACCATGGGGATGCCGCAATGGTCATAAGTGTGAAAATGTATCATAAATCTTTTTTTCAGTGTTGTTGAAACTTCGAACGGTCACTAAATGAACTGTTGTAAGTCAAGGACTACCTGTAGTTCCCAAACTAGAAAGAATAACAAAGGACTTATAAAAGAAACAAAGGACTTATTTTCACTTTGGTAACATTATTATTTTCAGTTCTATTTTACCATGATGACAAAACTTTTTATCATAGACAATAAAGTATTTCCCTTATTGGTCACTATGATACAGGGCACTATTCTTGTTCAGTGCATTGTATCACTTTTTTTATTTTAATGGAAATTTGAAAACATGAAGTAACCAACTAAGAAGTCTTAACTACACCAATAATATTTTTATGTTCTAGAAACAAATATTTCAAATGGCATACAGATATGGCATACAGATAACTTACAGTCATTTGTTTAGTGACCATTCAAAGTTCCAACGGCACTGAAAAAAGTGACTTATGGCCATTTTTCACACTTACAACCCTTGTACCATCCTCATGGTCACACAATCAAAATTTGGGCACTTCACAATCGGAAGACATTTATTGCACCTACACTGTCCTGGGGTCATGTGATCACCCCTTGTAACCTTCCCAGGCGGATTCCCACAAGCAAAGTCAATATTTCTGCATGTTTGGATGTCAAATTATCTTAACACAGTTAACTTAATTACTGAATTAATTAAGCATATTAATTCAAGTGGTTGAATTGGATTTAAGGAGTAAAAGATGAGCTTCAAATTCCAAATAGACATGACAAGACAGTTTAGACGCGTTATGTTTATATACTGTTCACAAGTTAAATAAAATCCTTGGTATTTACATTGGTATATGCATAAACACATTGGAATGCATTTGTAATTTCAACTTCCTATACTATTTTATGTTTGGCATATGAAACAATGTCTTTATTCTAGTTTGTTCTAAGTAGCAGGAATCTAAACAAAACCCTATGATTTTAAATTTAAAAATCATAAAGAACCCAGATTGTCTAAAACTTTTCTCTCATATGGAAGTAGAAGAGAAAGGAATGGGAAGAGAAAGGAACGGGAAATTCCAGGTTCCATATGCCTCATTTATTATACTGTGCAAAAAGCAGGCCAAACAAACAAGAAGTCTTAACTGAAACTTACCGGCCATCTTGCTGAGCAGCACCACCTTCAGTTATTGTTTTTACAAAGATACCCAATTTTTCCAGTCCCTGATCTGCACCAACACCCATTCCTATTATACTGATACCCAAGCCATTGTCACCTGTGGGAAAAACACAACAAACTAAATGATCCTATTTTTGTAACTTGGTGAGCGTGCTGTCATCATAGCTAATGGCTGAGACTAATGAAATGGCTGGGACAGCTGGGGCATAAATGAAGGAATTTCACAGTGGAGCACAATGATTTGGGGCCCATCTGAAAGCCTACTCTGAAGCAATAAAAGCAGAAAACACAGCTTACTTCTTGACTTCCACTACATAAAGATTAAAAAAGTGTTTGTTTCATGCAGTGAAGCATCTTCATCATGATATTTGGGTATGAGGAGGATGTGGGAGAACTGGAGAATCTTTCTGACAATTTGCATCCTTTTTTGCAAATGATGTCAATGAAATCTGTTTTGAATGGAATTCCATGTGTTCAGTCAAATCCTAAGGAGGAAACCTCAGCAACCACTTGTCCCCTTATTTTGGATTCTTGGGGGCTTGCAGAAGAGTTTCAATACGACGGATTCCATAGGAATGTATAATCAACTAGAGACTCTTGGCAATTCACAATTATAAAAACACTGCACAGATGGAGAAAAAGTGCCCCCAGAAAATTAATCTTTGAACATTCTCTAGTAATTTCTGGAAGGAGAGAATTTTTGAGGGAAATAATTTCATGAGGCCAGAACTGGATAGAAAAAATAGCACTTCTTGGCTTAATGTGTCAAAACTAGCACTGTACATTTTACAGGGAAATGTACAGGCAAACAATAAAGGGCAAACAACAAAGAAGCTATGTATTTCTGACCGTTAGTACTTGCCATTATGTGAGCTGCCACATTCTGCACTAATTGATGTTGTAGTGTCTTCAAAGCCACCACAACAGCAATGTAGAGCACATTGCAGAAATCCAGATAGGCAATGATCAAGACATGAGTTACAACACAAAGTATTGTAGAGAAGTAAGGCTGGGGAACCAGCTGGCACTAGATCAGGTCGGTCAAACTCATGGCCTGTGGGTGGGATGCGTCACACACTGGCCATGCCCATGCTTGGTTTAGCGAAGGGGAAAAAAGTCATGATACGTCACGTGATGACACAAGTTTGACACCCTTGCACTAGATGAATGCCCTCCCAGCCACAATCTTTTTCTGCCTTTCAAGCAGCAGGTAGCCCCAAATCGCAGCCATGCTTCATCAGGGGTTATGCCTGCCCCTTGATAACTGTGCAGCAAATCAAGAATCACAGTGGATCAACAGACATTCCCTTTTGCAATGATTCAATTTTAGGGTTTGTTTTTTTTCATCCAGAGTGTAGCAGTCCCTAGGCAATGAGACAAGAGTTTCACAGGATTGCATTCTCTCTTGACAAGCATGTCAACAGCCTGGAAGTAGTCCTTAATTTTCATCTATCACCAGCACAGGTGTTATATGCCAGAATATTTTGCTAATCTAATTTGACTACAGTTATCTGTATCATCATTGTATCTATCTCTTCTTGACTACTGCAATCTATTTTACATTGAATAACGCCCTAAGTCACAAATGGTAGGTAATGTGGCAGCTAAGTGTAAGTTATGTAAGTTACAAGGATCACAAGATGCCAGTAGAACTTGCTAACTTCTCACTGGCAAAAGTTAATGTGTTACTATGACCTTTAAATCTTAAATAACTTAGGGACTATTTTCAGTCATATGAATAGCAAAAGATGGCCTTTTTGAAGATGTCCATTCTTTCAGAAACCTTTCTTTCCAGCACCTTTTGATCCTAGGCTATGGAATGCAGCACACTGGGAGCTGAGTTCAGTTCCCACTGTCTAGTGTAAAAAAGAAAAAAAGAATAAAGATAGACCTTCTTCACAAGGTCTTTAATGTTTAATGAATAAAATTTTGGCATTATTTTTATGCTTTAAAAGTAATAACTTCTTTGATTATTTCCTTAAAGCTAAGATAGATAGATATTAAAAGACAAATCAACCTATGCTTAAATAAAAACTGAAATGTTGATGTATTTAAAGACTCCACAGAATAAAGTACAATACCAACCTAGGTAATATTTCTACTATTCCTACAGACTTAAGAACTGGAATTTGCATTACCAAAACTAAGGGATTAAGCTTGAAACTTGGTGCTACTTAACATTACTATTTAAATTTTGGCTAACATCAACTGTTCTGCTTATTATGCTCTGGATGGGTATAAAGCAGACAGAGCAACTCCACAAAGCATCTATACTAAGTCTTTTTTATTGGTTCATCAGGCATCCTGTCAACTCACATTTATGACGAGGTTCTTCTTAATGTCCAATCTTTTGCATATCTGAATTGTGGTGTAGAAAGATATTAAACTCTCATCCCTATGATGATAACCATGATGATGATTGTAGTGACCGCATGGTATAGGATTCAGGCTAGAGTGAGGGAGCCTCCCTCAACCCAACAAGGGTCAATTTAGTGAACAATCAGGATTACAGATGTGACCACATGACATGGACTACATTTCCCAGGATACCTTAACTACATTTACCATGTTGCATTCCCTTAAGGGGACAGCTCTCAATTCCTAACTACCTATTAACTCTAAACTGGCTGGACAGCACATCAACCCTAATATTACTTAGCACAATCACATTTCTCTAATTTTCACCCTATTTTGCTTGATGCATTCAGAAAACATAAATCAGATAATGTCTGAAAGTTCATACATTACCTTACAGTTTGCTAATGATGTTGCCTCAATATGAGTTTTGACTTTTTCTCTCATGACTAATATATAAAAAATGTTTGCTTTTTATAATGCTTTCAACTTTTATAAAATATTTTCCAGCCCTTATACATCCAATTTTTTTAGAAGACAATATTAAGCTTAAAAGCAATTTATATTTTTTATTTTGTAATGCTATACCTAATTAGAAATTTTGCAATATCAATCATGCAAAATTAAAGTATAAACATTAAACAGCCTTGTTTTTCTAGGATAGACATTTGAGATTTGTACCTTTTTCAATTTCCACAGGAAAAACCTCCATTTTTTCCACCCTTTTCTCAAGTTCATATTCTGCTGATGCGGCCACAGGGTCCACCTCTTCATTGCGTCTATCATAGTCTTCATTTGAGTAAGTACTGAATACCTAAAAAAACCCAGTATTTTCAAAAATGTTTTCACACATGCAAGTTGAATAGATTTAAATGGCAATTAAATACCAACTTAAAACATCAATGTTTGCGAGAATGTGGACAACACAGCAAATTACATTCTGGTAATTTTTAAAAGCCTATAAAATCTTTAATCTTCTCATTTGAAAAATGATGTTTTTCAATAATAGGATTATCACATATTGAGCTATGCTCAAAGTGCAGCTTTTAAATTTAAAAAATTATTAGAGGATTTATGTTACGTTATTCTATATTATACCTATAGCAAAATGTACTGAGTCATATGAATTATATGCTTAACAAAATCAGGAACCAATTTCAGAAACCAATATACTACATTTACACTAAAAGACAATATTGCTTAATTTAAAATAATTCACTCCTACCAATGGGAAAATAGGGAAAAAAGGTGATAAACATAGAAAAATCCATGCTTTCTGACTTCTTTCTTTGTTAACAATATTTGCCAACTCCCACTGAAACTAATTCCCCTGCAACAAATGTGGACCTATGAGCAAACACGCTGGTCACTGTCTACATCCAAAAAAGGGCAAAAATTTAAATAGTATTAACTGAATTGCCAACTGATTAAAACTGTACAACAAGGTATCTGTTAGTAAAATTGATCTGCCATATGTATCTACTACAATCTACAAAATAGTCTACAAACTACTTTCTCTCACACACTAACTACTTTCTCAAATATAAATATGCAGAGGTCCACACATGTACATTCACACACAGGAAAAAAGCAACAACACATAAACCAGGGGATAGAGCTATAGATGTTTCCTCTGTATTAAATCCTTAGGCTCTTCTGGAGAAATAAGCATAGGCTGTTACTATGCTGGACATGGAACCATTTAGTCAGCTTATTTATGTAAGTTAGAGTGGAAACTGAAGGAGCATGGATGTGTATTGTCTTTTTCTTTGCAAAAAATTCGAGTTGACACATACTTTTCAGCTGAGCTACAAAAAGGCCTGTTTTTGTGTATCTTCATCTTGAGGCAATAATAGGCTTAATTTTTGGACTGAGAAGTATTTATGTTTTCTCAGTTATGCTGTATCTAACATCTGCAATCCTCTTGAGAACTTAGTCTAGAAGTACATGACAGGGTGTGCTTTAACAGAAACAAAGGGCAAAAAATTCACTAGTTTGAATTGTGTCTCACAAGATGATCTGCCACATAATTTTTAAAATAAATAAAATCAAATACACTTTCAGAAATGTTTCAAAGAATAGATTCTAGTACACAATGAAGTGCAAAGTTAGCGACTGAATCTGGGGTCAACTTGCTGTTTGCTTACTGGAGGGCAGCACAGTTTAACGAAGACACTGCTCAGTAAATCATATGTAGGATATCTTCACCGGAGAAGCTAGGTCCAAAAAGAAGACAGCAAAGTGCTTCTACTTCAGCTGTGGCAACTGGGCTCAAAAGGAGAAAAGTCGGTGCAGGGAAATGGGAAAGAAGGTAGCTGGGTGAATGAATGCTTGCTGATGCTTCCTGGGACTTTGTGGATACTGCAATGCCAGGGTGCCATGTATAGGAAGCTCGAGAAGTTGCGAGTGCCCAGGGTAACATAGTGGACAAGGGTCCAAAAAGGAGACAGCAAACATAGCAAGGCACTGCTTCAATGGCTAGGCGCAAAAGATCAGTGTGGGAAACTGAGAGAAGGCAGATGGGTGAACAAATGCTTGTTGGTGCAGGCTGGGGCAGCTGAGGCTCTCCATAGCATGGGGAAGCAGTCCCAGAGCCACATAGTTTTGGGACTGCTTGCTGCCATACATGGAAGGGTGCACAGCATCCAAAAAGGAGTAAATGGGGAAGAGATAACTGAGCTGAAGAAACTGAAGCGCCCCCACAGTTGTAAGTGTGGCGAGATGCCAAGCTCCTGAATTTTGATACGTGACCTCTAAAGTGCTGCAACTGCCATAAGTTTAGGCACAGGTCGTAAGTCCATTGTTTCAGCACTGCCTTAACTTGGAACAGTCACTGAATGAATAGTCTTATGTCAAGGATTAGCTGTAGTCTGTTCATCAAAACAACACCCTAATTGCGTGCTGGATGGATACAATTGTTTCTGAGGAGAACTATGATTATAAATGGAAGGCAGGAGAATTATAGAAAGCAAAAGAAACAATGAATAGGACATATTCCTAAAACCCTGATGATTTGAGGAATTTGTTTCTGTTCCTGATCTGTGCCTTCATTTTCAGTACTGCAAACTATATAAGACATCTTATTTGGTAATATTTTAATGAAAGCTCTTATATGTCTGAGTAAGTCAGCCAAATGCAAACAAGCCTGACTGACTGAAACATCAGTATAAAAACTGTGCCTGCTTTGCAGAAGCATGTCTGAACATGTACCACTCATATATTAGTAAAAAATTTTATGCCACCACATCCTTTTTTCTTTTGTAATGACTGTCTGGATTCCATAGCTTTTTGTCGCCTTTTGAATTCTGATATATGAACAGTACCAGTAGTTATTATGGATTATGCTAATTTACTGCATTTAAGCAAAACAGGTGTTTCTTCTAATAGTCCATTTGCATCAGCACAAGCACTTTGTAACACTGAAAAAACAGTTGATATATTATGGTAACTTCTTTGACTTTTGTTCATAAGAATCAATTCGAACCAGCTAAAGGCTGAATTCTAATCCGCCTTAGGCAAGAAAACTGGCTGGGTGACTTTGAGCCAGTCATTCTCTCTCAACCCAACTCACCTCTTACAGTTGTAGGGAAAATAGCAGAACAAAGGAGTATTTGATAAATTCATCGCCTTGAGTTATTTATAAAAATAATCTAAAAAATATACACAAGTTTCCAATAACTGGGCACCCATGTTATTGTTTAATATTAATTTTTACTTTTTATTAATTCAGAGTTTAACCATGCCATGTATGGCAGGCCTAGTATATCACCATAGTGCAACAACAAAATGCATCCTGTAGAAATTAGTACAGATAATTTAATAATAATAAAATATAAACTGCAGCAAGAAGTTTACTTGGGAAAAAACAAATTAATTTCCATACAGAACACATATTTTAGCCACATGGCTGATTAAACAGATTAAAAGAATAGATATTGCAAGAGGTTTTTTTGTTAAATTATATATGGACTATACAAATATGGTAGTCTAGATGGGAAATTGTTACTATAGGTCTTAATGTGAGGAGCAAAACAACAGAATAATTCCATAATATGTTTTTATGTATCAAGAAAAGAAGCATCCTCCCTACTAAAACAAGAAAAAAACTACACTGCTAAATATTTACAAATAGATGCTATCAAAGTGATAATTTTTTTAAAATGTGAAGAGCATATACGTGGATAATACTGAAATGTATTATCACAAGAAACCTAGAACAAATGAAAAAGTCCCCAAATAGCATAGAGATAAAATTTTATTTAATGCATTTCCTAGCTATAAATTTCAATGTTTAAGAAATAAACTCTAATTTGTTAAAAAAATAAATAAACAGATGGGAGATCTTAACACAGGGCCAAAGAGAAACATAAAGCATTTGATAACCATCCTAAAATCTATTTTTAGGAGAAAAATGGTAGGGTAATCTTGAAAAAAAACAATAGATAATAGTAAGACTTAAACACATAAAACAAAGGAAAAAGCCCTGTCTCCAACTAATTTTCTTGCCAACACCAGAGTCAATTTTTAACTGCCAAAGAGGAACTGACTGGGATATAGGCATCCAATCAATCTTCTACAACATCAACTATAAACTTCAGGGAAAAGCATCAGCCATTCAAGAAATACACTTAAGACTTATGACTACAATTGGGCCCAAATTTTCCACTGCTAAGCAAGACAGTTATTGAGTTTTTCCCCATTTTATGACTTTTCTTGCCATAACTGTTAAATGAATCACTGACATTGTTCAGTCAGTAACCCAATTAAGTGAATCTGGCTTTGTTGACTTTGCTTGTCAGAAGGTTGCAAAAGGGGATCACATGACCCTGGGACACTGCAACCATCATAAATACATGTCAATTGCCAAGCGGTCAAAATTTGATAATGTGACCATGGAAATGCTACAAATGCTACATTCTAACTTTGAATGGTCACTAAACAAATGGTTGTAAAGTCAAGAAGTACCTGTACTTCATTTTTATTTTTAAAAGTGATATAATACATATGGCAATCAGCTATTTTTTCCTATTACTTTTTATTAAATGTGGAATCATAATCTGAACCAGGCCAGCCTCAAATATTGATTTATTTATATATTAAATTTCTGCATTGCCCATCTCACCAAAGTAACTCTGGGAGATTTACAACCATCATGCATAGTAATTTCATTCTTTATCTCTGTTTTCTTTAGTTTGGAAATGAAAAACAAGCAATCTTACTTTTACAGTTTGCACATTGAACTCAATTTTGAACTACTTCCAAATTTTAAAAATTCACAATCAAGAAAACTTCACTTAATGTTTCCAACACAATAATCTAACTAATATGCACAAGTTATTTTATCACTTTTAAATATACAAGTCTTGCTCACTTGGAACCTACAGCCAAAGGCACTTTATCATTCTTGGCAGAAAAATTAAAGGGAATCTTAATTAATATGATATTTACTACAACATTAACAATAATATTACTGTGCTAAAAGATACTGATTCATTTCATTTTTTAACATTCTAGTAATGTCTGTACATTTTACTGTATCTGGCTTCCATGTGATTTTCTCTGGATAAGCTGAAATTCAGCTTGCATGATTGCTAGCCAACCTGCTCTTTGCCCACAGTAGTTGAAAATGAAAGGAATGTGCAATGTATCTGTGGGCGAAGCAATGAAAAAGATGTACTAAAACCATAACTTAGTATGGCATAAAGAAACAGGGATGAGTCACATGCCTTGAACAAAATTTTCTCTTTTTTTTTTAAAAACCATAGTTGATGTTCATCATAGTTAATCAGTTCAAATGACATAAAAGTGATGTGGTCCCCTTAATTCCGTCTGCACCTATAAGGTATCTCTGGGCAGAATTGCTAGCCAGCTGAGGTGATTTGTGTATTATTCCACACATGCACTTAAAAGAAGTTACTTAGCACAGTTTTGCAGACTGCATCATCATCATTAATAACTCTGGCTTGCTACTTTATCTGTTACTTATCATCACTTACAATTATTAAGATAAAGAGGACCACACCAGCTCCCTAAGCTAATACCTGGCAAGGGAAAGGGGAATAAGAGCAACGTTCCCATAAACAAAGAAGTAGGATTCCAAAGGTATTGATTCCATGACTGTGACTACTAGAGAATCCATCTTCCCTAAAAATTCACTGTAGGGATTCCACTGTCTAAATTTATAATCAAGTCCCTGATAAGAGGTGCTATGAAGTCATCTCCACCTCTTGTTTATACTTTGTTTCAAGAACAAATAGTAGTAAAAGAATTCAGACAATTTGAACCTCACCATAAACCTAAAGCCCTGGGAGGATACTACATAACTATTAGTTTCTGGAGGGTGTGTGTGTAAATAAACAGAGACATAAAATCAAAAGCACGTGACATATTAGTACCGCTTTATGAAAACTTGGTAAGACCACACCTGGAATACTGATTTTGGTCATATCATAAAAAAAGATGTTGAGACTTTGAAAAAAAAAGTGCAAAGAAAAGCAACTAGGATGTTTAAAAGGCCTGCAGATTAAAACATATGAAGAATGGAACTGGGTATGGCCAGTCTAGAGAAAAAAAAGGACTAGGAGTGACTTGACAGCAGTATTCCAGTATTTGAGGGGCTGCCACAAAGAAGAGGTCAACCTATTATCCAAAGCACCAGAAGGCAAGACAAGAAGCAATGGATGGAAACCAATCAAGGAGAGAAGCAATCTGGAATTAAAGAGAAACTTCCTAACAGTGAGGATAATTAACCAATGGAAAAGTTGGCCTTCAGAAATCATGGGTGCTTCGTCACTCGAGGTTTTTAAGAAGAAACTGGACAGCCACTTTTCTCAAATTGTATAGGCTTGAGCAGGAGGTTGGACTAGTCACTAGAAGACTTCCAACGTCTGTTCCAGTTCTATTCTGATTAAGTTTATGACAGATCCTTAGATATTAGAACACTACTATCATGTTACCCTTAGTCCTTTTTTCCTATTCTTTTTTCTTTGGAATTTCACTCTGATTTGAGCCTACTGTCTTTAAATCTTAAAGAATTTATTGGCTCCTGACTGGCAACCAAAATGCCAACACAACACCTTCTTCACTCATTTAATCTAACAGAAAATAGTTCTATACCTCTCAAAAGTTTATACTATACCCACATGAGGGTATCCTAAATTTTTTTTTTTTAATTACATTTATATGCCGCCCTTCTCCGAAGACTCAGGGCGGCTTACAATTTTTGGAGCACAACCCAGTGTGCTCAGCAATAGCCTTCATTCCATTGTATATGCCTGCTTATTACTAAGCGGCATTTTTACAAAGTCAGCTAATTGCCCCCAACAATCTTGGGTCCTCAATTACTACTATCGCTATAACAGATGGTCCTTGCTTAAGAACCATTCATTCAGTGACTGCTCAAACTTACGACAGTGCTGAATGAATAATAGTTATGACTGGGCTTTGTCCTTAACATTGACTGCAGTGTCCCCATGGTCACGTAATCACAATGTGGACCCGGCTTGCAATTAAAGTGCCCTGCATTCATGCAATTACAATTTGTGACCTTCTTTGCTGGTTTCCTACAGGCAAAGTTAATGGGGAAGCCAGCAATGACCATGAGATATCCTCACTTAATAACTTGTGATTCACTTAATGACAACTGAGAATGTTGTAATTTTCATTGCGAAATGGCAGAGTCATGTGACATTGTACTTTACAACTGTGACACTTAGTCACAGAAATTCCTGTGTTATTTATCATTGTTAACTGAAGAATACCCACAATACTTTAAGAGCTAAAGTTCACTTGTGGATTTGAAATTAAAAATAATCAGATACAGCTAAACAATAAAAATACAATAAATCACCAGAAATGTATATAAAAGGAACTATTATAATAACAGAGTAAGAATGTAAAATCTATGTACAAAAACTACAGAAATATCTATGAGCGATACATTTGCTGGCACTGATAGCAATAGTACTTAACACTTATATACCGCTTCACAGTTCTTTACAGCCCTCTCTAAGCAGTTTACCGAGTCAGCATATTGCCTCCAACAATCTGGGTCCTCATTTTATTGACCTCAGAAGGATGGAAGGTTGAGCCAACCTTGAGCTAGTGAGAATCGAACTGCTGGCAGTTAGCAGTCAGCAAGAATTAGCCTGCAATACTGCATTCTACCCACTGCACCACCACGGCTCTTATAGATCATAATTGGGGATGCAAAATATACCTCTCTGGAAAAGACATTTTATAAACAGGACCTTAACTGAGAAGGCCTTCTCCCATATAGCCTGGGAGCACCAAAGATAATTAAAAAACCATTTCCTTTTTACTTGTTTCATACCATTCAAGGCTTTAAATAACAGCACCAAGACTGGGCCTAGAAGTCAGTGCAGCTAAATAAGACTATCAGTCCATACAAGATACGAAGCACGGGCATTATATGGTTAGCATGTCCCAGGCAGTGAGGTTAGTCATGATTCCATTTCAGATTAACTGAACCAGTATTTTTTTTAAAATGTAAAGGTACTTTACAATTCAAAATACTTTAGAAATTCTTATCGGGAAGGAAAACTGTAATTAAGAGACCAATTTCAAAGCATCCATATACTAATGAATATACTAATAAACCTCATTGCTATAATTGCTATATTTAAATAACTAGCAACAATAATTATATTTTGTACCCATTCATGAAGCTTTACCTTGATTGGGGCTGTAGAAAACTTCACTTTTCTAGCTGGATCAGGATCTTCTTCTTCAGAAAGTCCAGAAAGTTCCTCGTAATCACTATTATAGTTATATTCCTCCTCTTGCAAGGTTTCTTCTGTTTCAGGGCCCTGACTAAGTAGTTCTGGTTCTCTGTCATCATCAAAAGCAGCATTCTCGATCCCAAAAGTACTGGAAGAAAACCCACTAAACTTCTTTCTCTGTTCTTGTTCTTCCTCTTCACCATCCCCTACAGGTTTTACATGGACTTGCTCTTGTTCCTGCTCTTTGTCCAGAAACACTAACTCTCTTGCTTTTTGATTAACTGCACCATCCTCATTAGATTCTTCCATTTTCTCAAATGTACAGTCATTTCTCTCCTCTTTCCAACTTGGAAATCTGAGTGATTTTTCCTTCTGAAATACATTGACTTCCCCAGTGATTTCACTGTTATCCCCTAAAGTTTTGTTCTGCACCATAATCAGTTCAGCTCTAGCTACTTCTACTTGAGAAATTTTTATAGGGGCTCTATCCACTTTAGAGGATATGCTGGTTTTATATTGTTGCTCCCTTTCAGAAGTTTGATCTGTGTGAGAAGTTACTTCAGTTGTATCACTTAATTCACTCCTTTCGGTAGAAGTGCTGCTTATCAAAAGGGAAGATTCTGCAATGGGCTGATTTTGCTGCAAATGTATTTCTTTCCTAACTCCTGGTGATTCCCAGCTGCAGAAGACTGTTTGAACAGGATTTGGGATATCCTTAGATTTCAAAGTATCTTTAAAGTCGTCATTGTCAATATCAGCCAAGAAACTCTCCAGCCTTCGAGAAATAGGTCCTGCATTCAGTGCAGAGGATTTACAACTGCCAGTAGATTGCTGTTCCTTTTGATCACTGTTTCCTTGATTCTCTACAGCAACCTGAGAAGTTACATCAATATTGAAATTAAAGTGATCTGTCACACTGCTGCAATCAGAAGAAGTGGAACCATGTCGTCTCCTGTCTTCAATCCTTTCACTTTTAATGGGAGGACTTCTATCCAGTGAACTTGGTTTCTTAATGTTCCTTTCAAATAGTTTTCTGGTCTCAGAAAACTTCTCTGCTAGTGTAGCTTTGTCTAAATTTCCCTCTTCTTTGCTGCAGATAATTTTATCAGTGAATGCAGATGCAGGTAAGGGATCCGGGGAACTACAAAAGGAACCACTATTGAGCAAGTTATTTTTTTGAACACAAAGATAAGATGGGCTACTAGGAGGAGGAAGTGCAAGATCAGCTGAAGTTATTTTATTAATAATTCGGGGCTCAGAGGGTGAACTGTTTTCACATGGTGAATTGGAAGAACCACCCATCTGCATGAACATGTTTTTGATCTTGTGCACTCTGTTGCCATATGAGACAGCTCTACCACGAACATGTGGATCATTACCTTCTCCATTGGATGAGTTGGTCAACTTTTGCTGAGGATTAGACTTGTTGGAAGCATTATCAGTATTCACTGAATCAAAACTGCACTTAATTGCATGAAAATCAGTTTTATAGGCATTTCTGTGTGGAGAAGCACTTCTTAAAGTTCTGTCTCCTTTGCCTTCAGTCTTCATCATTGTCAAATGGAGAAAGCCTTCAATTCTTTACAAATGAGAGTCTGAAGAGGTGAAAACCAACAGCAGCTGCCAGTGCTGCTCCCACAATGTGATACAGTCCTCTTACAGCCTGGAGAGAGAAAGAGACTGGAAGACGCCTCTCATCATTTTATTCTTCCATAAGAGCAATGAAATATGTGGTGGGAAGGAGGAGGAGAGGCGCATACAAAAACAACAAGCACTTCAGGAATGTATCTAGAAAAATGAGATGCTAGCACCATAGCTGATCCATTCTTATCCTGAAAGATATCTGCAAAAAATCAAACAAAAAACAACACATCGTGAGCCAGAGACATCACTCATTTACACTAAGTATTTCATCCTTGTGCTAAATGGATTTCCCTAGCCTAAGGAACAGGGAGAAATTTATTTAAAATGTGGTCTATCAATCAAGGGACAAGGGAAAAATAACTAAAAAAAAATCTCTGAAACTCAAAAGAGTTCACACAGTGAAAGATATTTTCATCGCCAAGGCTTGCCTTTGTAACGTATGAAATAGTAAACAAGGAAAAGCAGATAATGGCTTTCAACCGTGCCAAAAATAAGTGATTTTTCTTTCCCTCTTCTTTCCCACAGTGAACAACTGTGGCAAGTTCATCCGCTTTCAGAATTAAGGAGTCTACACTGAAAGTGCCACCTTCACACAGGGTCCAATCACAACATTTTTCACTGGGAAAGAAATTGTTGGAGCAGAACAGTGGAGTTTCTTTCCTGGCATGAAGCAAATCTGAAGATTTGGAGTCTTTCTCTCTCTCTCTCTCCTCCCTCCCTGCCTGTCCTCCCTCCCACAAAAACTCTTTTTCCCTTTTCAAAAGGTAACTTATTAACTAGCCATTTCCTTCTTCTGGGCCCACCATTTCGGGATCTCGTTTCCTTAGGGAGGCCGGCAGAAATTGTAGGAAATTAAAAGCGGGAGACGTGGATTTCATTAACAACTGATCTCTCGTTCCCGAAGCACTTATCCCACCAAACACCCTCCCTCCCCACGTCCTCCTCTCCTTCGCCCACGAATCTGGGTTTCCTACCAGAAGCGCAAATCATTTCGGGTAAAACTTGGGGTTTCCACCCGGATCACTAACCGGCAGCCGCCCCTCATTCGAGCAGCAGCCCTTCGGAAAGGTGGTGGAGCCGAGCGAGAAGCCGCGATCTGAGCAGCTCACAATGGAGCCGCTGCCAACTCGGATTTCTCCTCCCTCTTTCTGTCCCCCGTTGGCGAAGCGCTCGAGGCGAGCTTCACGGCCCTGGCCCTCCCTCCAAACTTTTCAAAGTAACCTTTCCCTTTTCCCTCCCTCCCTCTCGCCCTTACCTGAGATAAACAGCGGGTCCTACGCGGCGGCGGCAACTGTTCCCCTTTCCCCAGTTAATTGCAGCTTCCTGCCCCGGCTTTCCGCACCAGCAAAGCAGCACAACGGGGCGTCCGACTCGCGCCTCCCCTCTCGACAGCTGCCCCCGGGCCGGCCGTTGTTTTTTATCGGTTGCGGGGGGGTTTTTTCCCCTTTCACGCCACCTCCTCCTCTCCCAACTCTTCTACCGATCCGACTCTCGGTTTCGCGCGCCCGCCCGCTCGCTCGCTCGCTCGCCCACCCGCGCGGCTGCTTTAGAATTCGGCTCCTCTCTCTCTCTCTTTTTTTTTTCTTCTTCTTCTCCTTCTCCCCTCTTTTCTCGGGCCCGCGCGGGCAGGCGAGCGCGCGCTTCACTTCCCCCCCAGCACAAAGAGCCCTATCAGACCCAGCGCGAGGCCGACTTTCTTTCTCTGCCCCCCCTCCCTCCCCGAGGGAGACGAACGCGGCGAAGCGGGGGCGGGATCAGAGGTGAGAGACCTGAAGGGGAAGGCGAAAAGCCGAGCGAGTCTAAGTTCTAAGGAAACGCCTGCATCTGTTGGGATGTACCATCCCTGGATAAAGGGGTTGGATTGGGCGATACCAACCAGGGAAAGGTCAGGAAAACCTGGTTGCATCTATTGTTCTGAGTTTGCCCCCCTGCTGGCGTTTTCGCTCCCTGCCTAATAAAACGTGTCAGGGCATAATTATTTAAATAAATAAATAAATAAATAAAAGATTATGTGTTTCCATTTCCTAGGCAGTTCAGAGTAAATCAAGAAGATAGGGGAAGTGGCCTGGCTTTCAATAGCACAAGTGGTTGCCATTTTTTTGGCTACCTACCCTTCATTCACTTTTTGAACAACACAGACTTTGCTTGTTCAGTATGTATAAAGGGTGTGAGGAAATGTTTTAACCTTAGCAATACATAAATGTTGCATATTATTAGACTTTATTCATTATTATAATTATTTTTCTGGGTAACTCCTTCCACAATACAAATAATTTAAGATTTTTTTAAAGCAAATACAATACAATACAACTTAAAAATTTTAAAAGCAAAAATATATAATAGAATAAAATTATTTACCTATTTAATTTATAAGCCACATCAATTGTCCAAGCAGCTCTAGATGACAAATCTTTAAAAAGAATGACAAAAATTGAAAAAAATGGTAATAGCAACTAAACAATACATAATTGTTAGTAACACCCCTGTCAAAGAAGAAGGAAGAATTCATCTGGACCAAATTTCCATGGAATTTATCAACTGCTTTCCTCCCTCAGTTTTTTTTTTAATTAAAGATTAATCACCATATTTTATATCGATGGCAAGCTGAACTTACAACTGCAATCACAGCATATTGATTTGAGGGTAAACTACTGAAGTCAATGTATGTATAAATTTATATTTTTCATCTACATTAGGAATATGAATGGAGAAAAATTAGAGAAAATGTGTTGGGTAAGGTTGTATACACTTCAAGAAATGTCACCATTCAACTCTGACTTCATGAAGTGAACTGTCCCTCATCTTCATCTTACTCCAAAGGTTGGGGAACATATTTTAACATTCCAGTCTGAGAAAGATCTTGAAGAAGGTGAAGCTAAGGTCCTGACATCTGGAATTTCTCTCATTTTCCTGTTTTTCAACTTATTGCCAGCAGCATCATATCTGGAAGATGCTAATTGGAAAGCAGTAACTGCCAATAATGCTGTAGGGAAGCTAATTGTCTCCAATTTCGTATCAAGGCAAACAGCTATGAAAAACTATAAAATATTTGGTACCAAGACAGGAGCTAAAGTTTAAACTCTTGGTTTGAATATTGTATTGTTTTCTCTATTGAGGCTATGATCATTATACAGTGGATAACTCTGCAAAACTACAAGATGTTGTTCAATATATAATCATGTATAAAATGCAGTCTAAATCTTAGTGATAGATGCTGGGAAAAGAACACAATAACAAGAGTCTTTTTGAGCCATAAGCACTCTTGAGATGGGGAAACTGATAGCATACAATATTTTTCACTTTAAAAAAATATTAAGTTGTTTGTACTGTTGAAGGAGTTACCCTGAAAAATAATTATAATAATGAGTAAAGTCCAGTAATATGTAACAGTTATGTATTGCTAAGGTTAAAACATTTCCAGTTCTTCATATCCTTTATGCATACTCCTACTCTTCCCATAAGCAGTCATGAGTGCTTACTTTTATAAAGTTATTCACTTTATCTAATGTGAGATATTGTATTCATGTTCATTCTGAAGAAAACCCTATTTTATGCCATCATTGAAGCTTTCTTCCTAATAAGAAAGTTTAGAATTGCAGCCTTAAATGTAATGAGTTATAAAGATTGTTTTAGTTAGATATATAATTAACCTCATTAGTGTTGTAATAATGTAACATCTGTTAATTTTTTAAATGTTACATTTTGTAGAATTTTCACAAAATAAAGATTAAAAGATATAATTAGATCTTGGTATGTTTTTGTATTATTTTTGAAATCATCCCATTTTTATTTAAAGATATGTTGAACTATATAGGGCACTTATATAAAGCACAGTGTAGATACAAAATTAGAAGTAGTGGTCCTCAAGGCTATTCAAGAGATTGCCCAAATCTCAGCTAAGAACCTGTATTAGATTAGCTGCCTCCTTGAGAGGATGCTCCCTATATATTTTCAAAGTTTATATACTCCTTATATATTTTCAAAGTTTAAGACACTTAACAAACAAAAACTAAAGATATGTTATCACAAGCTCTTGCTTTGATTTATGTATTTATTTAACATGTGCTACTTCCTGTATCAAAGCATCTCAAAAATAGCAGTAAAATACATGATAGTGTATGTTTTGAAGAGATAGATATTCTTCAGTCCCCAAACCAGAGAATCACCATTCCAAGGGATCTTATTGGGATTCAATCAGTTAACTGGCCATCATCTTCTAGCCATTCACTGAATCTAGACACCAATTCAGGACATGCATAACCTCTCCTCATTCAGATCTATGAAAAAAGCTACTCACTCAGTTTCATAGTGAAGTAAATAACACTGGGAACAAAATAATGCTATGGGTGTGTGTGTCACACAGTATGATTGTCAGGGACAGTGATACAGATACTCAGTTCTATACCATTTTTCCCTGATTCCCAACCCACAATTCATATGATTGGACTAGAGTAAGATGTTGTAATAACTCTCTGTGTGTATGTGTGTGTGTTTGTGGTTATTACAATACCTTTGCACAAATAAGATTTCTGCTGGAACTGCTAGCAAAATCCTGTGCCTAGACATGCATATGGATAGCCTTTGTTGCCATTATTTGAGCGTTTTAGACATCATAGTTGGTTTATAGAGAATCGAAGCTTCTCCAGGATTTGGGGAACCACTTCTTTTTGATGTTTTGCATGGTCTTTTTTTGAAAGTTTGAGATGGATCAGTATATAAGTCTAGAAGGGTTTTAATGTTGGTGTTAAAATTGTGTCCACCAAAAATTACAGTATTTTTTTGTGTTCTAGTGAAGGCTTGGTTCACATACTAAGCCATGGTGTATTTTAATAAGTTTGTTGAATGAAGCACAGTGTTTGAGTTCAGCTAGGTCAAAACTAAACCAAGTATATTTTAAGTTGATGAGATGCCCGAAACTAACCAACATCCTTACACTATGTTGCAGTTTGTTTACAGTTGGTTTAATATGTTGCAGTTGGTATGTTGGTGGAACCTAATACTTGTGATCTCTACATCATGATATATGAATGAATGAATGAATGAATGAATGAGTGAATTCTTTATTGGCCAAGTGTGATTAGACACACAAGGAATTTGTCTTGGTGCATACGCTCTCAGTGTACATAAAAAGAAAAGATACATTCGTCAAGAATCATAAGGTACAACACTTAATGATAGTCATAGGGTACAAATAAGCTATCAAATCATACTAGGAAACAGTCAATATAAATTGTAAGGATACAAGCAACAAAGTTACAATCATATATGGCTTAACATGTTGCATGAATCCAGTCAATTGAGATTTATTCTATTAATCGAGATTTATTCTATTATTAAGGAAACTGATTACCTTGACCTGTACCAATTGGGCTTCAGGCCCGGACACAGCACCGAGACAGCATTGGTCGCACTGGTGGATGATCTCTGGAGGGCTTGGGACAAGGGTTTTCCCTCTGTCCTGGTCCTTTTAGATCTCTCAGCGGCTTTCGATACCATCGACCATGGTATCCTTCTGCGACGGCTCCGGGGGTTGGGAGTGGGGGGCACCATTTTACGGTGGTTCTCCTCCTACCTTTCGGACCGTTCGCAGTTGGTGTTGGCAGGAGAGCAGAGATCTTCCCCGAGGCCCCTTACTTGTGGGGTACCTCAGGGGTCGGTTCTCTCACCTCTCCTGTTTAATATCTACATGAAACTGCTGGGCGAGATCATCCGTGGTTTTGGGGTGAGGTATCATCAATATGCAGATGATACCCAGTTGTATATCTCCACCCCAGACCAGATCAGTGATGCTCTCTCGGTGATGTCCCGGTGCAGGCCTGGATGGGGAGTAACAGACTCAGGCTCAACCCGGCCAAGACTGAGTGGCTGTTCTTACCGGCATCTCGGTGTTCAGTGGATGTGCCATCTTTGGTCATGGGGAGGTGTTACCCCCGTGGATAGGGCGAGGAATCTGGGCCCTCCTGGATGCACAGCTCAGTTTGGAGGAGCAAGTGGGAGCTGTGGCCAGGGGGGCTTTTGCCCAGGTTCGGCTGGTTCGCCAGCTCCGTCCTTACCTGAACCGAGATGCCCTTCAACAGTCACCCATGCTCCAGAATCGACTACTGCAATGCTCTCTACATGGGGCTACCCTTGCGGATTACTCGGAGGTTGCAGCTGGTGCAGAATGCGGCCGCGCGGACTGTGATGGGGGTATCCCGATACTCCCATGTTACACCCTCCTCGACTTGCATTGGTTGCCGGTTGCCTTCCGGGTTTCCTTCAAGGTGTTGGTAATGACTTATAAAGCCCTAAATGGCTTGGGTCCAGGGTACATGCGGGAACGCCTCCTGCCAGCATCACACTCCGATGCGCTCCCACAGGAGGGGCCTCCTTGGGATTCCGTCGGTTAGACATTGTCGGCTGGTGGTTCCTGGGGCTAGGCCTTTTCTGTGGGAGCACCCGCCCTATGGAATCAGCTTCCTGCGGATCTTCGTTTGGCCCCTGATCTCCGCTCCTTTCGTCGAGATCTGAAGACTTGGCTGTTTCAGCAGGCCGGCCTGGATTGACCATGGGGGTGGGTAGTTTTAATAGTATTGTTTATTATTGTAATTTTAATTGTTTTAGCTGTTCCTTGTAATTTAGACTTGTCTTTATTTTAATATCTTTTTATTGTATATATCCTTCTTTTATATGTTCGCTGCCCTGAGTCCTTCAGGAGAAGGGCGGCATACAAGTCTAATAAAATAAATAAATAAATAATAATCATAGCATATAATGCTATGATAAATCCAACCCAAATGTTTTTTCTGTTCCAATGGAGAGATATGTAGGGTCCTTGAATTGTTGCTCCAACTCTAATTCCTAGCAATTTCTAGCCAGGACTAAGGGCCCTGGAATAGTTATTCAGCAATATTTTTAAAGCCATAGTATAGATTCTCCCTCCTTGTTTTTCTTTCTTTTTGGAATATATAGGAAAATACCATTCACAAAGGAATTAAACATGCTCCCATTTTCCAGTTGATGTAAAAGCATGGGGATAACAGATAAATATGAAGCTGTATTTTAATTTACATATATTTAAATTATAATTTATTGAAATTTAATACAATAACTTTAAATCTATAGATTATATTTATGTCCTAAATTTTTGCATTATTTTTCTGTTTTTATAGATAAACAAATCCCTCTGAAGTAGTAGTACATTTCTACATACTTATAGCTTTTAGAAAAGCTCCATTGGAAGAATAAAGAAAGCTGCCTGAAAAAATTTCCCCCCCAAATTTTAACTTCTCTAATTTCTTGTACAGATATATATATACAATTTAAAAAGTGCATGCTCTTCTGTATCATATGTAATAAAAGGAAGTGTTTGAGGTTTAAGAAAAGCTTACTGGTTGAAGTGGTATCAAGTTACAATTGTAGATTGGCTTAGTCAATTGAAAAGCAAGGGAATTTCTCCTTACATACAATTAGACCACAATTTCTATATGCTTAAACTAGGTCTGTAATTATAGATTATACTGTAGTCAGATCTGAAAGTTATAATTTAAAACTATCATAGCAACTCTAATTCAAGTTCTACCAAATCCTGTTATGGTGATTTAGTGCAACTATGAAAATAAAACATAAAAATGTAGTCACGTCTATTTTTAATAAGATAGTATAAAGCAATGACTAATAGTGCACAATTGTAAGCCACAATGAAAAGCTGGCCACAATTATTTGTTTTCCTAAACCGCAATGTGCAATCTTAACCATGTATTTTTCTTATAATTTAAAACATTTAACATGTATACAAAATATGCTCTAAGAAAAAAAGACTAAATTAAATTCAGCTTTTCTTAATTTGGAGGAACCAGTTGGTTTATATTCATTCTCCTTTAACATGGCCACTTTCACTTATTGGTGCATTCCATAAGAGTTTATAAAATGACTATTAATTTGCATAGAAATGATGTTATTGTATAACACTAGATATATATTTAGTTTACTTTGCAGAGACGACCAGGATTTTAACCAGACGTCCTTTCTAGCCTTGTCTGGAGTGCTATGGACTGAAACAGATCTGGTATGTAAAAAAATATACTAAACCAGAAAAAAAATATTTATTTCTTTTGTTTATATATTTTATAGACAAACAATCTCTTGTTTTCAAAATGTAAACTTTTCAAAACTTTCAGACTGCTAGTCATACTACCAACAAACCTGTTATTTTCTGAGGGACTTTTTTTTAATGCTGCAAGTGTAACTCCATCTCCACTGTTTCTCATCTTAGCTAAAAACAACCAGCTTTCTTGTTTATTCTTCTTCTTTTTGATAGTTCACATTTACTTCATTAATGCTGTATATCTAGACAAGAATATGAAATCATAATTCCTTAGGTTTAATTAATCTAGAAAAAGCACAGAGAAGAACAACCAAGATGATTAGGGGACTGGAGACTAAAACATATGAAGAACAGTTACAGGAACTGGGCTTGGCTAGTCTAGTGAAGAGAAGGACCAGGGGAGACATGATAGCGGTTTTCCAATATTTGAGGGGCTGTCACAGAGAGGAAGGGGTCAATCTATTTTCTAAAGTGCCTGTAGGCCAGACAAGGAATAATGGATGGAAACTGAACAAGGAGAGATTTAACCTGGAAATAAGGAGAAACTTTCTGACAGTGAGAACAATCAACCAATGGAACAGCTTGCCCTTGGAAGTTGTGAGAGCGCCATCACTTGAGACCTTCAAGAAGAGGTTGGACTGCCATTTGTCAGAAATAGTGTAGGGTCTCCCACTTGGGCGGGGGGTTGGACTAGATGACCTATAAGGTCCCTTCCAACTCTGATTATCTGTTATCTGTTATCTAATTGTTTAATTAGTTTAATATGATTCCAGCTCAGTTGAATATCTGATATAATGAAACTTTATTTGAAAAAAAAGACATCAAGCCTTAAAAATGTTCTCACTATTTATCAATCTATCAAAAATATTAAAAATTACCTGAAAAAATCATGAAAATGTTAGAGCTGGTAAAATTTTGGTGACTTCATGGGTTTTTGCACATTTTATTTATATATTTTTATATCATTTACAATATGTTTACCACCCAAATAGATCTCTGCAGTCAGTAATCACATTAATTACTACAACAATTATAAATTCTATAGTTGCAAAATTATAAACACTATAGTTGCAAAATAATTCTATTCTTTCTATAATCTAGCCTGTCCAATCATCAAAACCATACATCATAAATTTATTTTTTTCTGTTTTATGCAAAAAGTCCACAAGGGATTTTCAGTCAGCAATAACCATAGATATTATCTTTCCTCTGATCAAAAGAGTCGGTTTGGCCATCTTAACAAGTTCCATCATCTTCACCAACTCATTCCCCCATTGTGGGCAATGCCAAATTATGTCCTACAATTATCTCATTTCAGTTATTATATACAAAAAACAAAGTTCTATGACTTTTCCCCCAACTGTTTATCCATCAATCCCAAAAGAAAAACCTCTGGTTTCAATTTTATAATAGTCTTTAAAATATGCCAAATAAGTATGCATTTGAATCCAAAATTTTCTACCTTTTTTTACTTGTCCACCAAGCATGGTAAAATGTCCCCCCCTTTTTTTGTTCACATTTCCATCATAAATTCCTCTGGTGACATATACTAAAGATTATAATATAATATAAATTTCAATCTTTCAACTACATGTTTTCTCAATGTTCCATCTGTATATTATAAACAACATTTTTATATCATTTTATCATATATTCTTTCATTTGTTCTCCTTTTGTTTCAAATTTCAATAAAAGTTTATGCATTTTAGCACTTATATGTTTCTCATCTGTATACAATTCTATTTCAAACTTAGTCTTTCAATACACAAAACCATAAATGTTTTATTTACTTTAAATAAGAAAACTTCAGTGGTACCCTGATACTGAACTGCTTTGAAACTCATCAAATTCGGTACTCAATGCATTTTGAAATGAAAATTGTCTCCCAGTACTCATTGTTTGTTTGGTACTCAACACACAGGCTAGAACTTGTCGGTGTCAGCTGTTTTGTGACTCCCTACATCCTGAGTCCTTAGGGAGAGAGGGCGGCATACAAGTCTAATAAAATAAATAAATAAATAAATACATTATTCCTGATGGGGAAAATTTGTTGGGACTCATCATTTTTAATACTCATTGTGCCTCCTGGAACCAATTAATTATGATTACCAAGTTGCCACTGTATTATATTTTCTACCACCAGTTCTCTCCATTTTACTTTTTATTCCCGTGACAAAATTCTAATAACTCACAATAGGCTAGCCTATTATTTCTCATCTATAAAACATTTCCTGTGCTGAGAGCCACAGGTACATCCTAGGTTTCTATCCATTCCATTTTTCAATAAGTCATGTCTAATATAATGATTTTTAAAATCCACATTAACTTTATCATACCATAAATATCTGTGCCATCCAAATCTCAGGTCTTAATTTTCTAATTCCTTCTATTTCTTAGTAGCACCCACTCTTTCATCCAAAACAAACAGGAAGCTGCAAACTACAGTTTCAAATCGGATAGACCCAAATCTTCCTTTTTCATTTGCATTTTGTAGCACCTTATATTTAAATTAAGATTGTTTTCCTTGGCAGACAAATTTAGGTATATCCTTCTACTGCTGTTTAAAAGGTGCATCATTTGTCAAAACAGGTATTATCTGAAACAAACATGTTTTAGGAAAAACATCCATTTTTATCACGGAAATTCTCCTCAGCAATGACAGTTATAGTTTTCCCCATCTTCATATGTCTGTTTTAACTTCTTTCTGTGTCTTAATATAGTTATTTTGAAATAACATAATTCATATTTGTCATCATGATACTCAAATGATTTACTTATTTCCTTGATGTTAAAAGCCATTTTATTCATCAGTTCTGTTTGATCTTCTATTTTCATATTTTTGTTAACATTTTTGTCTTTTTATTTCTTTGAGCTTAAAACTGGCTAATGCAACAAATTGTTTTACTTTTGCTATTGATGTTTCAATTCCCTTTAAAAAAATTTCTAAAACCAACATCAAGTGATAACAAAAGCTCCTATAACTTAACTCCCATGGTTCCCTCATCTTATATTTCTATTTAGTATTTGAAGAACCAAAATAAACAAGAGAGGAGACAGTGGACATTCTGTCTTGTTCCTTTTTGTTTCACACAAGCCTTTGTTAGATCTCTGATAGGTCAGTTTCTGTGAAGTGTTAATTGATCTTACACATTTTATAAAGTTTCCTTCTATCAGGTGCAAACAATCAGGATCATTCATAAGGCTGCAGCATAGAAGATTTATTCATGCCTATACACAAAAATCTGGTCAATTGAAGTTCAACACTAAATTGGCATTAAATATGGGTGAATGGAATTCAGTGGGAGTTGGACTTGCAGCATTTGTGGGAATGCAAGCACTCTAAACTGATGATGTGCTTAACTCCACCCACTCCCTCCCCTCCCGCCTGCTCTTCTCCTAAATTTCTAATGTTCACATCTTCCAAAACTTTGAACTTCCAAATTGTCAAAGGCCTCTACATCTAAGAAGAGCAATTCAGCTTCAGTATGTTGCTCCTAATATTCCAAAATGTCCAACACATCCCCACAAATAAATTCTTGCAAAATTATTTCTCAAAGTGTGGTCTGGTGACCTTAGGAGTCCCTAAAATCTTTTCAAAGAGTCCATGAAAACAAATGATAAACAAATCATAATAAACTAAAGCTGTTTTGGGCCTTCAGTTATTTTCAAGAATGTAAAGGGGTCCTGAGTTCAAAACATTTGGTCTAGATCAATAAGGGAATAAGAGGGAAAACACCAATTTCAGAATGCAGCACATAGAGTTAGTTTGGGATTCCTTTACCTGAAGATAGATGATGAGATGCTGTAGCTTCTGGTCATATCCTCTGGAAATACTAGTGGAACATCTTCAAATTGGGACAAGGAAGCTATTTGGAAGTGACCCTAGTTAGCAAATTGGAAGTGAAAGTTAAATGAAAGAAACTTTGTAACAGGAAAGAATTAAGACAGTTTGAAAATCCTAGCCACAATTCAGTTTCAAGGGGGAAAAAGATGGTTTTGAAACCAAATTTTTATCACTGTGCTTTCAAGCTTTTACAGTTGGGCAGATTTAAATCAGACTACTGTTAAGCTTGTCCACTTTAGATTTATATAAGTATAGATTGGAACTGTTAGGAGTAACGTGTTCATTTTATTTGATTTTATTCTTAGGTATTTAGTTCATTTGCTTTTCAATAATCTTATTATGCTTTGAACCTACACAAAGAAAAATATTCCTTCAGTGAGCTATCCAGAATAATGCCAAGGGTATGCTTATTGAAGGAGCAGCTCCTTGTCATGTATAATAGGAATAGCAGTATTGCTTTACATTTATTTATATACAGTCAAATATTAATATCCTTCATGTAACTGTATAAGGGTTCTGAGTAACAGTTTAAGGTTACTTAAGTCTTGAGCTCCAGTCTGGAAGCTGAACTGAATGATCTTGTAGAAAGACACGATGTATGGTATTTTTATACTAATAATTCATTTTTTTCTTCCATTCAATCACGTTCTCAGACTGTCTGGACTAGTCCCTGAAATTTTTCTTGACAAGGTTTTTCCGAAATTTTTTGTCATTGCCTCCTTCCTAGGATTGAGAGAAAGTGACTGGTTCAAGGTCATCCAGTTGACTTTGTGCCTAAGACAGGACTGGAACTCATAGTCTCCCATTCCTAACTTCTTTTCTTTAATCACTACACCAAACTGGTTTTCCAACAATTCCTTAACCAATACAAATTTGTTTATTTGACTGATTGCTTAGAAAGAGAAGGTCTGAGTTGTTAGTTATTCCCTCCAATATTATTTTATTTTGAAGCCAGCAACCAGTTGCTTTTTTAAAAAAAGATGAAGAAGGATTTTTTTACTCTTTTTTTTTGTTTCAATATTTGTTTAAAATTGTAACAATTCCAATCCACAAAGGAACAAGATATTTTCCTTCTTTAAATTCCAGTTTTTATCCACTGAGTGGCACTTTCTGTCACAAAAAAATCTTCTCCCTTTCCTTTTGTTTTAATATTCAGGGTTTTTCGAGCCTCAAACTTAAATTCTTAGGCTGGCTTCTACCTTTCCCGGTTCAAAGCCCCTTATAGCTGTCAAAAATATTTTACTATTTTTCCTTCACTTGATAGTCGCGCCGCTTCTTTTCTTTTTTTTAAAAAGCTTGTTTTATCTTAGTCCGGGTACTTTTGTTGATTTTACCTTCCAATACTCCGATTCTTCTGCTGTCAACTTCTTTCTTTCCTCCTGCACAAATCTTAATCCAGTCGAGACCTTCTCTTCAAGGTGGCCATATTGACCACCGCTTCTTGTCGTCTTCGGAGGGAAAAGACCAGACTCAGAGGGGGGAGATGTGGCTCCCCTCACTCTGTCTGGCAGCTTTCCCTTTCTCCGCTGCCCCTATGAGGCAGCTTCAGCCCCGAGCCGTGAGGATCAGGGCTCTCAGACGAAAGAGCCGGGCTGCATTCGCGGACGATCGCAAACCGCCGCCCATTAGCGAGAGGGCTCAATCCAGAAGTCAGGATTTTTTTACTCTTGAAATGATGTTTACTATTTCAGCCAGCACCCAGAAAAGTTGGGCAGGAGTCTAAACAACATGTGGGTGACCATCACAACACCACATGGTCTGTCAACATCCTTGTAGCTCAAAGGATTCAAGCAGATGTAACTATGGCTGCTCTTGAGGCCCCCAACTTAGTTTCTATTACAACTGTCATGGGCACGTAAGACCAGAAATAAGCAACATCAGTAGCAAAAATAAACATTTTTGGCAGTAGGTTTGCCTAAAATAAGGCTCAAAACAGCTGCTATGTAAGCTAATCAGTCCGACATTTGCAATAAAGCCTTTGTGTTTGGGTTGCTCATGCAAGATATTTTGTTATTAAAATCAGTTCAACTGATTCCAGATGGGAAGGTGTAAGCTTGAAGATTGTATAAGAATGAGAACTTATTTTATGAATGGCTATTTTCAAATTTTGTATTGATTAGGTTCTTAAATTTTCAAGGTGAAAATAATTCAAGGTGCTGGTGCTGACCTATAAAGCCCTTCATGGCTTAGGACCAGGATACTTACAGGAGACCCTGCTGCCAGCAACTGTTTCCCATCGTCCCATGCGCTCTCACAGACAGGGCCTCCTTGGGGTTCTGTCAGCCAGACAATGTTGGCTGGTGACCCTGAGGGGTAGGGCCTTCTCTTTGGGAGCACCCAACCTATGGAACCAACTCCCTCTGGAGCTTCGGGTGGCCCCTGACCTCCGCTCTTTCCATCGGGGCTTAAAAACTTGGCTGTTGCAACTTGCTGACCTGGGCTGAGGGTGGGGATGGGAGTTTTAATTGATTGTTTTATCGTTTTTAGCTCTTAATTGGGTTTCTTATCTAATTTCTTTTTAACTGTATATTGTATTATTTTTATGACTGTAGGCCGCCCCGAGTCCTTCGGGAGATGGGGCGGCTTAGAAATCCAATAAATAAATAAATAAATAAATAATAAATTTGAAAAATTGTTTTAAGCCAATAGGTTGTTTGAACCATTTTTATACTCATTTTATACCAAACTTTGTAACTGGTTCAGGCAAATACCTCTAGGAAAAAGAAATTCTATCTGATACCTTTAATTAGGTGTTGGTACATATTTTTTTGAAAAGTTCTTTCCTGTACTTTGACAGGACATTTACTAACTTTTCTCCATCTTTCCCTTTTCAAGAAAGGTGGTCGAACAGGTGACATTGCTTCTGCTGCAGAGTGCTTTAGAGGAAATGGAATCCTTTCAGTCATGATTTGGACCTGAGACAGCATTGGTTGCTGTGGTAGATCATCATTCCTCAGAACCTCCATGGGGGCACGCCATCCATTACTGATCACTTGTAGATTGAGGCTACTATTTTTGATATTTCCAAACCTTCCTAAAAAAGCAATTCCAATCAAGGGCAGAGGAGAAGAAAAGTTGTTGCAATGATCAGGATTAAATTCTCTCTTCCACATGTTTTAATATCTACATGATCCTGCTTTTGGGGGGTATTTTCTGTAAATTTAGGATAAGATACTATCAGAACGTTGGTGGTATTTAGCTCTAAGTTTCTACTGAGATACCATGATTATCAGGGGGGGAGATCCGACAGGGTTAATTACCAGTTCGGTGATTTACGATGTGCTTCTTTGCACGCTGCGCGCGCACCTCTAAATCATCATCAGCTTGGTGCCTGGACAGCTGAGCAGCGCTGCGTGCAGAGAATCAGCCTTTGAAAAAGCACGTTTTTCCTGCTTTTTTTTAACTCAGCTGTGCCTCGCATGGCAGCTGAGTTTGAAAAAGCAGGAAATAAAGGTCAGGTAAAAGCCCAGGCGGGCGGGCGGGCAAAAACATCAGCAGACATAGAACCGATTCTATGTCTGCTGCTCTTCAGAGCTACGGTTCTACAGAACCAGTAGAAACTCACCCCTGATGATTATCAACCTCTTACCTGAAGGCCGTAGGAGTCTGGATAGGATGAAACAAGCTGAAATCAAACCCTAACAAGAGGAAAACCATTTTATTTTTTGTTTGTCCAGGCTATAACATTGGAAAGGTGAAAGTCTTCTTGAAATGGCAGGTCTGCGACTTGGGTTTCCTCCTGAATTCATAGCTACTGCTGTTGGGTTGCTAGAGACCATGGCCAGATATGATCTTGGGCATACAAGACGATAACTGTTGTCATATGGGGAATGAGGGAACATGGCAATGGAATCTCATGCTGTCATCACCACCAGAAGAAATTATGGCAATGCACTCCACATGGAGCTCCTTTGAGAACTGGTTGGAACCTACAGTGGCTGCAAACTGCAAGTGTCCACTTTAGCCATGTCATAGGCTGTAGGTTTTGTACTGTTGCCAATAAGTTTCCATGTAAAGTCCAAAGGGTTGGTTCTGAGGTTTAAGCATATACATAGGCTGACACCTAGGTATCTTAAGAAGATAGGGAAAATCATCTGCAATATCTTACTCTGTAAAAACAGGGCCCTCCTGTTTTAAAGGGAGTGGAGAATCTAGTCTTCTTTTCAGAACCCACCTGAGATGTATAATACTTCTCATAATAGATATTGTTGTTCAGAGTGTGTGGCATTGCAATGTGGTAGTCTCTTTAAATGTAATCTATAACTCATGTTAATATTAATATTAATGTTTATTCTCTGGGAATACGGCCAAGGGAATTGCCTTGACTTGCACACCTGAACAAGAGAAATCTAGGCTTTGTTGGTACAGTACAAAATTTCTCTATTACAAGGAGAGGGATAGGCAATGTGGGCACAAAATACTTATAGTCTCCCTTTATGTCTGATGATTGTGTGTGCCTCCTGTTGTTTTTTAAATTTCACCTTAAAGTAAAAAGCTTTAAAAGCTATATATGCCCATAAATATTCTCAGAAAATGAAAATGGGATTGGTATATGTAGAAATCTACCTATCTGTTTAGAAGAAAGGAGAATGGAAAGTAGGGGTCATAGAGAATATTCTGGAGGTCAAGAAGGGATGACAAAGTATACTTTCACTGTTCTGCCCCTTAATTACTAGCTGAATATAAGGTAGACAGATAACTCTACAAAGCATCCATACAAAGTTTCTTTATTGGTTCATCAGGTATCCTCATATATAACTCACGGTTACATTGAGATTCATCTCAATGTCCAAATCTTTGCATAGCTGAATTCATAGTGTAAAAGGATAGTGCTCTTTTCATCCCCATAATGAAGGAGCAAGGGGGTGAGGCACCAGCACGCTGCTGGGGTCTAGGCAAGAGTGAAGGAACCTCCCCCAACCCACCAAGGGTCAATTCAGTGACCAATCAGGATTACAGATGTGACCACATAACATGGACTACATTTCCCAGGATGCCTTAACTACATTTACCATGATACATTCCCTTAAGGGGACACCTCTCAATTCCTCACTAACTATCCCAATTCCCAATTAACTATAAACTGTATGGACAGCACATTCACTCATCAGTATCTGGTAAATGGATGTTAATGTAACACTTCAGCAGATATTTTTAAATGCCATCCTCTCTGGCCCTAATGACTGACACCTTGAGAGTAGCTCTAGCAAACTGGTGGCTCAAAAATATCACTTGCCCTTGTTATAATAGACATAGAAGTAACCAAGCTCCTGCCTTCTCTAATCCATGAAGTCCATCTGGTAATCATCCCTCCTGAGCTGAGATTGGCTCTGCTCTTACTAGCCTTATGGAAGAGCCTGAAGATATGGCTCTGCCATCTGGCCTGGGGATCTGGTGACATTGGTGAGAGCCTGCTAAATAGTTGTACTTTTAGGGGGATGAATGGTGCTCTCCTGCAGCTTGTGTTTTTATGGTTTTAATTTTATTGTTTTTAATGTTTTTAGTGATTTTTGTGGGTATTCCCCGCCCCCAGCCTGGTGAATTACTAATTATGATCTTCTTTTATTTGGTAAGGAGCATGTTGGAGAAAGTTGTCTTACCTATGACAAAACAAGGGACCCAGGGAGATATTCATTTATAGTTTGCAAAAAGCTACTATTGAGAGCTCTTCCATAATAAAGTTTGTATATTGCTTTCTAATACACACACACACACACACAGAGGCTTGTTTGAGGAAGAAAAAACATAGAAAGGAGGAAATGTTGTATATTTCTCATGAGCTTCCAAATGAAAGGTGGCATATAAATCTGGCAAAAAGGAATATTCACTTGCATATCTGACTCCCCCTGTGACTGAAGTATCTGCTAAAGATATTCATTTGAACATTTTTAAAATATGGCAGGGGTTATTAGTATTATTCATAATCAAAGCTATGGAGCATTCAAAACTTTGTGCCTTATGGGAGATTTCCTCGCAGTGCTATGCTAGCTTCAAAGGAGCCCTTTGAACTCTCTCTGCCATCTGTGATTCCGATAATGATGTGCTTCCCCCAGTGACTGATATTTGCATTTTCCAGATGCAATTTAAGCACCAGAATGGACTTAATGTCACCCTTAATATTTTTCAGAACAGTGACTCATACAAAGGGATGAAGAAAGGGAAGTGATCTGATGACAGGAGATTCTAACTAGGGTCGAACCAAATTTCTCAATGCTCAAATTCCATGTGACAAGGGAAGCAGATCAAAAAAAGCCTGCTGGATTTGGGCGCACGGACAGAACATTGGAGATTGTCAAAACTCACCACAGATGGACAAGGTGTTCTCCGATGGTCTCCAGTTCCCTGCCGAACAATATTAGTGTTACTTTTCAAAGCTTTTAGAAATGAAAACTTATGGCTATCAGAAAATGACAACATCGCCAAGCAGTGGCAGAAAAGGAGTGGTAGTGAATAAGGGTTGGAGCTGAACTAAAGAGACCAAAATCCATGTCTCCACTTCACCTAAGAACTTATTGAGTGATTCACAAGATTATGGTTAGGGTAGACCAGGGGTGTCAAACTCACGGCATCACGGTGGCGTCACGTGACAAATTGGGACTTTTTTCCCCTTCACTAAACCGGGCGTGGGTGTGGCCAGTGTGTGATGCATCCAGCCCGCGGGCCGGGAGTTTGACAGCCCTGCAGTAGGCCCTCTTGTCAGCCACTTTTTTTCAGAGCTAAGGTGGGGAATAGATGCATTGCATATAAACAAATGCATTATCTCCCCTCAAACATCACTTACCACTTTCCATTCTCGTTACACATTTGCAAACTAGCAGTAAAATAGTGAAGTGCTTTAGTGTAAACGTGAACCTTTCCAGATGCAACAGAGAAGATACCTATTTTTAACAAGTCTTATTTGGTTTTATGACTTTGCAGATCCTCAAACATCAAGAGGTAGAAAAGCAATACCCACCCCTCATACAATATGAACTTATTGCAAAGAACTATGCCAATGCCACCTGTATGAGTAGTCATACTATGACAGGCTCAGTCCCAGCTACAGGTAGTCCTTGACTTACAACATTTAGTGACCATTCAAAGTTATAATGGCATTGAAAAAAAGTGACTTACCACCATTTTTCACACTTACGACTGTTGCAGCATCTCCATGGTCACATGATCAAAATTCATAGGCTTGGCAAGTGGTTCATATTTATGACAGTTGTAGTGTCCCAGAGTCATGTGATCCCCCTTTTACAACCTTCTGACAAGAAAAGTCAATGGGGAAGCCAGATTCCCTTAACAGCAATGTTACTAACTTAACAAATGCAATGACTTAACAACAACTGTGAAGAGAAAAGTCGTAAAATGGGGCAAAATCACTGAACAAATGTTTCACTCAGCAGCATAAATTTTAGGCTTAATTGTGGTTATAACTTGGGGACCACCTGTACTTTAATCTGTTTTCCTTCCCATGGCTTCCCCTCTTCAATGTGCTGAAGATATTGATTGAGAATGCATAGTAGTTTTTCACAAACTTTTAAATGCTCTCTTTAAAATACCTTTTAAAGCTGTAATTCAGAGATGTTATAGTCAGCACTGTGTCTTCCTATCATACTACCATGATGCTGGTATTCCTTTGTTTTTGAACAATGAAAGCAGATGTTATTTGCAATGGAACCTTTAATAACAGGATGCATGAGATCAGCCTAGGCAGATTAAAGTGTAACAAAATTGTCCCTAGAGAGCAGGGACAAAATTTGCTGCAAAAAAAGTACAGATTACTTCCCTCCCAACTTCTCAGAACTAGGGTTTTCAGATTATTAATCTCAACACCGGCCTTCTATCCTAGTGATTCTCAACCTTTTCTTCACTAGACCCCCCCTTAAATACCTTTTGTAACCATGGTCCATTGCCATGGACCCCCAAGATTTAACTCAAGATTTAAATCATAGCATTTCTTCAAGACTTTGTGAATTCTCTGTGATGACATTGCATATATATATACACACACACACTGGGGTCTAACCAGCAAAGTGAAGTGGGATTCACTTAATTCACTTAACCATGTTACTAACTTATCAACTACAGTGATTCACTTAACAACTGTGGCAAGAAAGGTTGTAAAATGGGGCAAAACTCCCTTAACAAGTGCCTCACTTAGGAACTGAAATTTTGGACTCAATTGTGGGTGTAAGTTGATGACTATCTGTATTAGTATCTGGAAATAAATATCAGTGGAAGACTTTTTAAAAGTCTTTTTTAAAAAGTCTGGAGAAAGGATACCTCTGGATTTTTTAGTTGAATTTTAGTTGGATGCAATACTGTTGAAGACCATTACAACATATTTTTACTTGAACTCAAAAGAGTCATCAAACTATATGTACCAATAACAACTCCCAAAACCAGACAAAACAGATTACCCATAACAATAAGGAAGCTTCAATCCAAAAAGAGATCACTTTGGTGAAAAAACCAATCTGGTCATGTTGCCAACTTCAAAAGCTGATACAAAAATTTATGCCACCAGATAAAGACTGAATGCACCAATTATCACATTAAACAAGAGGAAAACCTTCTACACACCAATTCTACAATTTTGTAAACAACAAGCTAAAAGACTCAAGGTCCATCCCACCCCTGAAAGGACCCTAATGGTAAAGACTGTAATGATGACACCATTAAAGCAAACCTCTTTAACACATTCTTTGGCTCAGTATTTGTAAACAGCAATGGATCATGTCTAGTATTTCCTAGCCAAACCACAGACAACTACAATGATCTAATAAATAAAGATTTTTACAGAAGACAATGTTGAAAAAGCACTAAGCAATCTAAAACCATCTCTATCTATTGGACCGGATGGAATACGTGCCTATTTCTTTAAAAAGCTATCCGCTGCCATAGCCAAACCACTAAGCATAATCTTTGAAAAATCTTTCAGGACCAGCTCCTTGCCAAACCTATGATCACTAGCCACTGTCATCCCCATTTTCAAAAAGGGAGACCCCAGCCTAGTTGAAAATTACAGACCAATCTCCTTATGCTGTGCCACCTGTAAAGTCATGGAATCAATTATTAACCAATCCATTATCCTCCACGTAGAGACAAACATCCTACTCTCTAATAAACAATTTGGTTTCAGGAAAAAACTATCCTGTAATCTGCAACTCTTACACTGCAAAAACATATGGACTACACAACTCGATCAGGGCAAAACAATAGACGCAATCTACATAGACTTCTGTAAAGCCTTTGATTCAGTGGTACACGACAAACTACTATTAAAACTAAAATCTTATGGTATCTCTGGACACTTGCATAACTGGATAGAAGCATTCCTGTCAAACAGACAACAAATGGTCAAAATTGGGAGCATCCTATCAAATTCTGTACCTGTCAACAATGGTGTCCCTCAAGGCAGTGTTCTAGGACCAACTCTCTTCATATTCTACATAAATGACCTCTGTGATCATATTAAGAGCAATTGCATTCTCTTCACTGATGATGTAAAGCTATTCAACACCACAGATAATTCTGCTACCCTTCAAACAGACCTTGACTATGTATCAGAATGCTCAAACAAATGGCAACTTCAAATCTCAACAAATAAATGCTCTGTCTTACATATTGGCAAAAAAAAATCAGAAAATAAAATACAAGCTGAATAGTCAAGACCTTGTTGATGATCCAAACTCTGTCAAGGACCTTGGAGTACTCATCTCAAATGATCTAAGTGCTAGAGCCCACTGTAACTACATAGCCAAAAAGGCATTAAGAGTTGTTAACCTAATCCTACGTAGCTTTTTCTATGGTAATATCACACTACTAACTAGAGCATACAAAACATTTGCTAGACCAATACTTGAGTACAGCTCACCAGTCTGGAACCCACATTACGTATCTGATATCAACACAGTAGAGAAAGTCCAGAAATACTTCACAAGAAGAGTTCTCCACTCCTCTACTCATTGCAGAATACCTTATGCCACCAGACTTGAGGCTCTAGACCTAGAAAACCTAGAACTATGCCGTCTTCAGTCCGATCTAAGTATAGCATATAAAATCATACATTGCAATGTCCTACCTGTCAATGAATACTTCAACTTCAACCATAACAATACAAGAGCACACAATAGATACAAACTCATGGTTAATCGCACCAAACTTGATTGCAGGAAATACGACTTTAGCAACAGAGTGGTCAATGTCTGGAATACTCTACCTGACTCTGTGGTTTCTTCCCCAAACCCTTTTTCAGATTCTTTTTTTTTCAGAGTCTCCAGAATCATTCATTTTAATTACACCGGAAAAAAACTGTTGATTGCTGTTCCAGATAGAAAATTAACCATGATAACTGGACAACTTCCCCACTCCCCCACCAGTAATCCATCTTCAGATGGAAATGTCAAATCAAAATCTCTATCGTGCTATAGAGGTCAGGTTGATGACATGTCTAGACAGTCCTGTAGTTCTTAAACAGCCATGACATTCAGATTAGTTGATGCTGTACCTTACATTTCAGTCTCAGCATGAACGATGAGTTCTCAGCATCGTATCAGAGACTAAGTTTAGGTATTCAGAGACATTGTCAATCATTCCACTTGTTCACCGTGTACTTTTCAGCAACAACTTGGAACTTGGAAGTGTTCACCTTCTAACAGACCTAGTACCACACTGTTTCTTTCTGTGCTGCTTTGTAGGTCAAGTACCCAGATAAGTAAAAAAAAATAGATCATTGGTTTTTACTGCTATTTTGTCAAGAGTGTTTTGTTCTCTCTGTATTTAAGTAATCATGTATGACCTAACTTATGAATAATCTTTCCTATTATAAGATGGAACAATACTGACTACTATATCCATCTATCATGGGCTTCAAGCACTGAAATTCCCGTTGTTCCTTACCCCCACCCCCTATTTTCCCCCATCAATGAAGCCTGGGAAAAACACTGCTATATTGGAGGTTAAAAAGCAGCTGAAATATTACCATTTGCTACTTGCAATATTTCTTTTACTGCACTTTGGCCTTTGAAATGACAGTTCAAACTTTTAAGTGTTCAGCAAGTGTCTGTTGGGATACCAGATACTACTGCTAAGTGTTTCCCATCCCAGTGCCTTATAGATTCATTGGGACTTCAGCTCCCAAACTTCCGAGACAAACTAACTATTAGCTGGAATTTCTCTGATTAGAGTTTTACTTGAGAAGATATAAGGATATGTATTAACAAGAATATTTTAATGAATTGCTTATATACATATTTCAAAGTGCGTAACAGACAATTTGTATTTATGTTCTGCAATCTGGTAACTCTGTTGTGGGTGTGGGTGTGTGCGCGCACAGAGGTTCACAGGTGTGAATTAGCAATTTTTGTGGCCATTGGTGGCATATTCTCAAGGTCAAAAGCAGCTTGTGGGACTTGCAGTTAAACTCCTTTCTCTGCAGCCTTTACTGTCATCACACCCTTGAACAACTATTTTAAAAGCAAAAATCAAGATAGGTTATCATAATAATGATGATCTAAACAATGGCTTCCACATTAATTTGCTTCCTGCTTTGGTAGATTCTTTTGAACACAGCTAGTCCAGATGAACACAGCTAGTCCAGGACTAAAAAGATAGTTTTATTCTAAACCAATCTCTCGGCCCCTGTAGGCTCGTTTTATTTCAGCAATAACGACAAAACTTGTCAAATCAATGGAGAGTAAAATCAGCTGTCATGGCACTCCAGTTGATGCTGTGACTGCAGGGGGAAGATGGTATGATGCATGTCATTGCCTTGTTTGCAGACACAAAAACTGACCAACCAGTGGAACTTTTAAGCAACCTTCTTCCTTCAGTCCATATTCACTGCCTGCTCTTCCTCCCTTCTTTCAGATTTATTTTGCCATTGAAGATTCCTGTTTGGTCTCCTGACAAATTGGAAGGAAGGATACAATCATTCTCTCTTTCACTCTCTCAATCTTACCTGCTTTCCAAGTTCCAATACACCCCCTTTCTTTTCCTTAGCACGCTGTGTGAATACTGCCATTCTTATACAATCTTGATTATTACTCATTGCAATTTACTTTTTATGTCACATAATAATCCTCCCCCTTTATCCTTATTCTGTGCTGCTGTATATGTACTAAAACAAGTTAGCCTCTGAGCCAATTCCTCTTCCAACTGCAACATCTTTTCTACTATGCAGGAAAGGATTCCTGCAGCAGTAGACTAATTTCCTTTCACCTTTGCCCCATTGTTCCTGTTCCAGAAGGGTTTATTTATATTATATTTATTATTTATAGAACAGTCACCATTATGCACGTATCTTTGTCCTATTGAGTTGGTCATAATTCCCTAATCATTTAGCTGCTATGATCCATTTTACTGACTATCCTCTGCACTTTGAAGAAAAGCATGAGACATGTGCACATTGCGCTAAGCCATGTTTTAGTTAAATATAGATTAAATAGCCCATATTTGGTTGAGTCACACACTATAATAAGCCATAAACCTCACCCAGGGATTCTACCAGTTCGCACCTATTCACTAGAACCGGTTGTTAACATTCTAAGCAGTTTGGAGAACCAGTTGTTAGAAGAAATTACTGGCCTAATCCTGTAAGGAAGGCAGGAAGGAAACATTCTGGTGTTGCTTACAGAAACTGCCTCTCCATTAACCCTTATTACATTCTTGCCAGGACTAGACTTCCTGTCTCAGGAACGTCTCTGGAGTTTTTTCCCCTCCTTTGCTGGTACTTTGCTTGTGTGGAGTGACCATTCAAAGTTACAATGGCACTGAAAAAAGTGACTTATGACCATTTTTCACACTTACGACTGTTGTAGCATCCCCACAGTCATGAGAGGCCAGGCGAGGAGATGTGCCTCAATGTGAGTGATGTTGAGTTGGCCACACCCAGCCAATAACATGACCACCAAGCCACGCCCACCAACTAAGCCATGCCCACAGAACCGATTGTTAAAAAATTTGAATTCCACCCCTGACCTCACTGTACAAATCACAATGGCTGGATTCATTGCTTAAACCAAAACCAAACTCCATTATGGCTTATTATTAAAAATCCATAGCTCTTTGGCTCTTAGGCATATGTGCAAAATACTGTGTAATATTTCAGACTCCTCCTAACCTCATTCCAGGTTATATTTTAGGAGATTTTTCATAAACAAATAATCTTACATGTTCTCATTTAAGAAATTCTCTATACCATGTTTGGTTGGTAAACAGGTTGATGGATCAATTTGAAAATTTTCCATTATTCAGCAATAAATGACATGCATTCTCAGTTGTCCATACTCTAGCAAAAAATTCAGATCTTGTTTAGTAGCCTTCCCCAGTAGGATCACTAGAATTAGGAATCATGGCAGGTTCATTAGGAATGGGTCCAACACAACTGAAAAGTGTCCAGCTGATCTTCACTAACCTCTTCTATATTAGGCAATATAGTCATGCTCAAATAAGCTCCTCTTTAACAGCCCATATAGCATTAGCAATAGCACTTAGAGTAATATACAGCTTCACAGTGCTTTACAGCCCTCTCTAAGCAATCTACAGGGTCGTCATATTGCCCCCAACAATCTGGGTCCTCATTTTACCAACCTCAGAAGGATGGAAGGCTGAGTCAACCTTGAGCCCTGTCAGGATCAAACTCCTGGCAGTCAGTAGAGTTTGCCTGCAATACTGCATTCTAACCACTGTGCCACCATGACTCTGATATGATTCAAGCCATCATGGGATTGTTGAAGTTATCACATTGTACACAATTAGTGATGACTTCTGATGACACGAAGCCAAAATTCATGACTTTGGGAAGGAGGTAGTCTTTTAAAATGTAGATATCCTCTGGTCTGGACTTTTTAACTTCTAGTACTCTTAGGTACTATATCTAGTGAAAGGCAATTGTGGGAGTTGTACTTCAAAAATTTGATGAGGGTAACACCACCTGTTTTGATCATAGGGAAGTTCCTTTTTACTTCAAGTAATGTTGTTAGGCAGTACTATTACTCAGTCCCAAAAGAAGCAAAGCATTCCTCTACATTTGGAAGGCTCTCCTAATCAGCCAGCTGGATTCTGCCTTGAAATCCTGTTCTGAATGCACCATACGAGGCAGTCTAGGTTGGTCCTAGCCCAGCCTTGTTCTTGCTTTTCGTGTTTCTGAATACAAAACAGCCACAAAGGAATGTAGCAATAGATTGCCATGACTAGAAATTCATGTGGTTTGTGGTTTGCATAGTTGTTGCGGTTTTCTGGTTTCCTTTATAATCCCTCAGTACGCCCACAGACTGTAGCACTCTGTCATAAGTCTGAACTGTTTCTTACCATACCACTGTTTTGCCTGCACATGTGTATAATCAGAGAGTCGGATATCTCAATGCCTTTAGTTGTAATTTTTTTTATCAGTTACTTATCAGAAATAATTATTTAAATTATACTATTCACTGCAAAGCAGATTTATAGGAATGGCACAATAGCCTAATCATTTTAGAGTAGCCTTATATGATTCTGATGAATATACGTTCAAGACAATTGGACATAAGTAAAGGGAAAGATTCCCCTCGCACATATGTACTAGTCGTTTCTAGCTCTAGGGGGCGGTGCTCATCTCCGTTACAAAGCCAAAGAGGCAGTGCCATCCGAAGACGTATCCGTGGTCATGTGGCCAGCATGACTAAACACCAAAGGTGCACGGAACACTGTTACCTTCCCACCAAAGTGGTCCCTATTTTTCTACTTGCATTTATGCTTTCGAACTGCTAGGTTGGCAGAAGCTGGGACAAGTAACGGGAGCTCACTCTGTTACGCAGTGCTAGGGATTCGAACTGCTAAACTGCTGACCTTTCTGATCGACAAGCTCAGCATCTTAGCCACTGAGCCACTGCATCCCTGTAAGTCTTCTAATGTTTCTGTAAATATCTTTCTCCTTGCAACATTAATGTATGTGTTTAATTTGTTTTTGTTGGTTGTGTGAGCTCATTGGTTGTTGAAACATTCTTTCATACTCAGGTGGTGCTTCTGAAAGTTGATCTAAAAATGAGAGTAAAGGAGGGAAGAACATTTCCTATATATTGTATAAATTGTGATATATTGTATGAATTAACTGCTTCCTATTTCTTTCTTGAGCCTTAGTTTGTTCAAGGCACCAGGCTAGAAACTGGAGACTATGAATTCTAGTCTTGTGTTAGACACAAAGCCATTTAATCTCTCTCTCTCAACCCTAGGGAGGGGCAACAGTAAACCACTTCCAGAAATCTTGCCAAGAAAATTACAGGGATCTGTCCAGGCAGTGGCCAGGAGTAAAGACTGACTTGAAGACATCAAAGATAAAGAACCCCCACCCCTTTTAAAAACATTTCAGCTACCAGTATTTACTTTCTTGGATTTTAACAGGAATACTTAAGAGTTGTGGTGGTGCAGTAGTTAGAATGCAGCATTGTAGATTAATTGTGCTGACTGCTGGCTGCTGCAGTTCGATTCTTACTGGCTCAAGGTTGACTCAGCCTTCCATCCTTCTGAGGTGGGTAAAATAAGGACCTAGAGTGTTGAGGGGAATATGCTAACACTGTAAACTGCTTAGAGAAGCTGTAAAGCACTGTGAAGCGGTATATAAGTCTAAGCACTACTGCTTAGACTTATATACCACTTGGGTTTGGGGTACTTGCAAGAATGTCTCCTTCTGCTGACAAACACCAATCGCACTGTGCGCTCCGACAGACAGGGCCTCCTGGGGATACCGTCAGCTAAACAGTGTAGGGTGGCAGCCCCTAGGGGTAGGGTCTTCTCTGTGGGGGCGCCCACCCTCTGGAACCAACTACCGCTTGAGTTGCACTTGGCCCCTGATCTCTGCTCCTTCTGCCACGACCTCAAAACATGGCTATTTTTGCAATCCAGCCTGGACTGATGGGGGATCGGGGTTTTTAATCTGATTGTTTATTTGGCATAATTTAATATTGCTTCGTACTGGGAACGAACGCATGACAGAATGAGGCAAGGCAGCTAGAAGGTTGCTCAGGCTTTATTCAAATTCGCGCGCTAACAGCGAATAAACCACTCAGCCATGAGGCAACAGCTGTTGGCCTGTTTGACAGCTCCTTATATAGTCAGCTGTCAAACTGTTTGACCAATCAGGTTGCGGCTGGTGCCCCCTGCTGGAACGGACCAGAGGGGGAACTTCAGGACACAGCACTCCTTCCCACCTCGATAGCGCATGCGTAATCTTTGAGGTAGGCCGGGCGGCGTCGGATCCGAGTCAATCTGCACAGTGCTGGCTCAGCGGGAACCACTCCGGCTGGATCTTCTGCAACCGGACTCTCTGCTGGCGATCTCTCTACCGATGGTCCTTCTGGTGAGTGCGACCCTTGTTGTGTTGCGGGTGCCGATGGTCTTGTGCTGGATTCTGGTAGTTCCGCAATCTCCCTGGCTAATGACAACCCTGGCCTCATGCTCCCTCACCCCTTTAACTGGTTAATGTGGCGTCTCCAGATTCGGCCATCCTCTAAGGTTATAATGTAGGAACATGGCCCTGTTACGCTCATTATGGATGCTGGTAGCCAAAGGGGATTTCCCGCATAATTCCTAGCGAATACCTGGTCTCCTACCATGAATTCCCTGGTGTTGCTGTGTGAGTTTAAGGGCTTTTCTGGTGTAAACTCAGGATGCAACCTATCTAAAATAGTTCTCAGCCTTCGACCCATTAACAATTCTGCTGGACTATGGTTTGTAGTTGAGCATGGGGTAGAATGCTGAATTAACAGGTACTGGGCTACCCTACTGGGCCATGGCCCTGGGCCCATCTTTGCTAGGGCCTCTTTAGCAGATCTTACCCCTCGTTCTGCCAATCCATTACTAGCGGGATTAAAAGGGGCAGTCAATGCATGTCGTATTCCCAACCCAATGAGAAACAGTTCAAAACTCCTTGCAGTAAATTGTGGCCCATTATCTGACACAATTATGTCTGGCAGCCCATGTGTGGCAAATATTTTCTGTAAGGCTAAGCTAACAGCTTCTGCTGTGGTTGAGGTCATTAACACAATTTCAACCCATTTGGAGAATGCATCTACTACAATGAGGAATGTCTGGCCTTGGAATGGGCCAGCGAAATCAATATGAATGCGTGACCAAGGACCTCTGGGATTCTCCCATTGCCTTACCGGGGCTTTTGTGGGTAATGGCCTAGATTCCTGACATTGCTGGCACCCTGACACCCATTCATGTATCGCTTGATCCATCCCTGGCCACCACACATAACTTCGGCCTAAAGACTTCATACGAACTATGCCTGGGTGACCCTTGTGAAGCACCTCCAGTACATGCTTTTGTAATGATGTGGGAATTACCACTCTGCTTCCCCATAATAAACACCCTTTGCTGCAAGATAGCTCTTGTTGCCTTATTTTGAAAGGCTGGTAATCAAGAGGAACAGTCACTTGTGGCCATCCCCTTTTCACCCAGTCCAGAATCTGCAGTAAGAGTTTGTCTTTAGCTGAATGGGCAGCGATGTCAGCAGCAGTCAATAGGAAATCCTGGTGGTGGTCAATGAGGAGAATGGATTCATCAGCCTCCTGGTCTTCTGATGTAGCTGGAAGTGGGCACCTGCTGAGGGCATCAGCATGGCTGATGTGTTTGCCCGGCGATATGTCAGTGTGTAAGAATATGCTGCCACAAAAACCCCCCACCTTGTCATTCATGGGAGAGTATTTGAGGAGTCTGCTTATCCCCGGCAAATAACCCAAGTAAGGGTTTATGATCAGTTATCAGTTCAAACTTATGTCTATAAACATATTCGTGGAAACGTCTAATGCCAGCTATGGCAGCAAGGGCCTCACGATCTATTTGGCTGTAATTTCGTTCTGCTGGCGACAGGGCCTCAGAGCCATTTGGCAGTCTGTGGCTCAAAACTGCCCCTATTCCATATGGGGAAGCGTCGCATGCCAACACTATTGGTAAAGATTCATTGAATTGTATAAGAACAGAGTCTGAAGTTAACAAGTCCTTTACAGCCCTGAAAGTTGGCTTCTTTCCTACCCCAAAACCAAGGAGATTTTTTGTCTAAAAGTCTGTGAAGAGGTTCAGCAACTGATGCTTTGTGAGGAATGAAAATGGTGTAAAAGTTCAGGAGGCCTAGAAAGGCCTGCAGCTCCATTTTGTTGTTTGGAGTGGGGGCGTTCTTTATGGCCTGGACCTTAGCTGTCGTGGGATGTATTCCAGCAGCATCGATCAGGAATCCCAGGAACTCCACCTTAGGTATGCCCAATTGGCACTTGTTCTTTTTTAATTTCAAACCCTTGGCCTGGAATCTTTTGAAAACTTCCCTTAAACTGTCTAACAATGATTTTTCATCTCTAGCTGACACAATTATGTCGTCAAAATATGGAACGACTCCAGGGATACCATGCAAGAGTCGTTCCATTAGAGACTGGAATATGCCTGGGGCAGCACTAATTCCAAATTGTAACCTATTGCATCTGAATGCCCCTCGATGAGTTACTATTGTTTGAGCTTCTGCGGTGGCTGAGTCCACCGGCAACTGTTGATACGCTTGAGCCATGTCAAGCTTTGCAAAAAATTTTCCATTGCCCAGTGAGTGCAACAGATGTTGCACCACAGGGACTGGGTATGCGCTTTGCTGTAAGGCTAAATTAAGCGTCGCCTTATAGTCTGCGCACACCCTGATAGATCCATCAGCCTTGATTGGCGTGACAATTGGTGTTTCCCAAGGAGCATGATCTATGGGTTCTAATACCCCTTGCGATATCAGTTTATCAAGTTCTGCATCAATTTTTTGGCGAAGTGCGAAGGGCACCCGCCTCGCTTTCAATCTCCTAGGTTGAATTGATGGGTCTAAATTCAATGAAATAGGTTTACCTGTATATTTACCTAAGTTGTTGTCAAACACACTGGCAAATTCTTTTTCCAGTGTGTCTAACGTGTCAGCATTTTGACCAGTAGTGGCATTTACGCCACTTATGGCCAGACCTAGGGCTTCGAACCAATCCAGACCCAACAAACTTGGTAAAGCCCTTTCCACTACTATTAATGGGAGGCGCCTTCAAATTGTTTGAAATGTACAGTCACTTTAGTCAGACCCAAAATGGGAATTTTATTCCCTTGATAGTCTCTTAATGTGAGGGAACAGGGTCTCAATTTTTCTTTGCCATTTTGGGCACTAATCTTTTATTGTGCTCCAACTTACCAAAGATAAAGAAGATCCTGTGTCAACCTCCATTTGACAATCCTGTCCCTCAATTTTAACTGCAAGAAATATTTTTTTCTTCAGTGATAAGTTTGTTTGCCCTACTCTGGGGTTAAACTGGCAATTATCCCTTTGAATTGTGAAACAATCATCTCCCGATCTGGGAACTCTTCTAGGGGGCCCCTTACTTTGTTCCTGTTTTGCCTGGACTCTGTCATCAGGCAAGATAGCCCTGCACTTCCTAGCTAAATGGCCCTTTTTTCCGCAGCGCTGACAGATTGCATTTTTAAACCTGCAAACTGCTCACGGATGGTTACCCCCACACCCCATGCAGGATTGTGCCTGGGCTGTTTTTGTGGATTGCCAATATTTACCTGATGCAGTCTTCAATCGGTGGATGTCGTCATCTCCTGGTAAATTGGCATCTTCCTCAGTAGCCTCTTCTTGATGGACAGCTAAGGTTTTCTTTTCTGCCGCAGGGCTGCTCGCTCCCTTGATCTCAATCGTTGATCTATTGGATAGCTCCGCAGCGCAAGCTTCATCTAATGCTGATTGTAGAGTCAGGTCAGGTTTTGCTAATAGTCTGCGCTGGATTCGGAGGTCTCTTAGCCCACAGACTAACCCATCCAGCAAAACCTCATCCAGCTCTTTAAATTCGCAATGGAGAGCAGCTGTCCGGAGACCTGCCATAAACTGACTAACACTTTCCCCTTCAGCTTGCTCTCTCCGGCGAAATGCATGCCTTCGGGCAATTCGTGAGGGAGTGGGAGCGTAATGGTTCTTAAGCTTGGCCATTAACGCCTCCCAAGTAACAGCATTTAAGGGTTGAGGTGCTGACAGAGCTCGAGCTGTGTCAAACATTTGTTTGCCACAGAAATTTAAAAACAGCGCCCTTCGCCGGCTGCCTGTCAAATCCACCAGATCGTTTGCCTCCAGGAAACAATCAAAACGCTCGATATATGATTCCCAAGTTTCTGACGAAACGTCAAATGGCGTGAATGTGTTTAACGCTGCCATTCTTAGCCGCTTCACAGAGCCTTTGTTCCTTAGGCAGGTGGCTGGATGGATTTATTGAGCTCTCTCAGCGTGACTTCGCTCTTTCAAATGCCCTTCTGGCTTGTTTGGCTCTCACTGCCACAGTTATCAGCTCTTTTAGTTGTCCCTCAGGGACTTCAAGCTCGCCTAACACCTCGAGGGTGGAGATCCCACCTTCATCGCCAGTGCTTCGTACTGGGAACGAACGCACGACAGAATGAGGCGAGGCGGCTAGAAGGTTGCTCAGGCTTTATTCAAATTCGCGCGCTAACAGCGAATAAACCACTCAGCCGTGAGGCAACAGCTGTTGGCCTGTTTGACAGCTCCTTATATAGTCAGCTGTCAAACTGTTCAACCAATCAGGTTGCGGCTGGCGCCCCCTGCTGGAACGGACCAGAGGGGGAACTTCAGGACACAGCAAATATCTTTTTAATTTCTTTTAACTTTTGTACTTTCTGTCTTTTATGTACACCGGCCTGAGTCCTTCGGGAGAGAGGGCGTCTTATAAGTCCAAATAAACTAAACTAAACTAAACTATTAGTTATAGTAGGAAAAAAATCAGCCTGTAGTGCCTTATCCAACTAACAATTCTGAATAAAAGTCATGTTTTATTTTATTTTTTTGAACTGCAAGATGCATCTGATGAAATGAGCTGCAGCTCACACACACACACACACAAAATGCAACAAAATTTGTTAGAAAAGACACTATCAGACTTAACTGGACTGAACAAACTGAAATCCCAACCTACTCTTTAATGTCAATCAGATGATCTATAAAATGCAAATTAAGGCATTTAATTTATACCCTATATATAAACTCCAAAATGCTTTTAAAGTTTTTTATTACATCGTTTCTTACCTTTGTGGAACTATGTAGTTGGGCTATAAGCGAGACAGATCTAAGACTCCCTCAGAGACGTGGGTGTTTGTTAATATCGCCCTTTCAGGCAGCTTTACAGATTGAGTTGAAAAAAAATGTTCACGGAATGTCCTTCTCCAACTTTATACCTGAAAAGATGAATTCGGCAAATACCTTTTAGATACAAATATGCAAGTGAAGCCAGGCACCGCCTTGCGACTTTCAGCCTCCAGCTACAAGTCAACAGAGGTGCATGTTTGGAATAACTAAAGGTAGTGTTTATTCTTTTGGGTGGAGAATGTCTTCCAGGAAAGCAAGCTCACTTTGATATGCAGCTCAGCCTTATCTAAACATTTTTTTGATTGTGTTAAATGGGTTGAAAAGTGTATTTAGGATTGTGAGTTCATACCTGTTTTGCAAGTGAGGCCTAAACTTGCTGCTCAAAGCGCTTGTAATGAAAGAGTCACTGATAATAATGGGGGTTCTTTCAAGGGGAAAATGCTTAAATCAGGTGTATATTTGTGCATGCATACGGTCAACATTAAAGAAAATTGCAAGAGTTGAAATTTGTGGTTCTCTTTTTCTCTCTACATTTCCATGCCGGCAGTGGGGGAAAAAACCATTACTGAAAGGACTGTTTATTTTGTTAAGCATCACATGTTAAAAAAAATCAGTAGGTTAAGGATTAAATGGCCTCTGAAACTAAAACAGTACTCTACTAAACTTAAAGAAGGCACCCTGTGGTATCTGTAAATGACAAGGACTTACTCAGGCTGTCTTTAAAGAAGGAAAGCTCCATGAGAAACATAACCTACTGTAAATCAGGGGTCCCCAGCTCCAACTGGACCACACAAACAAGCAAAAGCCCCATCCATGGGATGCAGGCAACATGAAAACCACCTCCCCTCTGGTCCACAGAAAAACCTCTCTCTACAGAACTGGTCTCTGGTGCCCAAAAGGTTGGGGACCCCTGACCTAAATTAGCTAGTTGTGGCAACATTACTACAGTGATTGTTGAAGTTGTGACAAAATAAAAATCAGGCAGTCCTGTCTGTGTGCTCATGAAGAGTGCAAGCTTAAGAGGTTTGTTCTTCCCCTAGCATTCCAAGGGCCTCAGTAGCTTTCTTGCTTGCTAGTATGGCACAAGAATCCAGCTCTTGCTTAAAATGAGTCCCTCGCCAGATTAGGAATGGCCATTGTTAGCAGTACATTTTTAGCCATTCTGCCCAACATACCAGAAGACTGCCAAACTGGGGAAAACTGAATTGAACTCTAGTATTTTGGGAACTTAAATGTCCTCTAATACAGAGGTTCCCAACCCCTGGTCTGAAAATCGCTACTGGTCTGCGACCCATTGGCAACTGGGCCACATAAGCAGTGGGAGTGTGTACAAAACTCCATTTGCACAAGCGGCATGCACACACCCAGAACTGTGCCACAGAACCAGAAAGGTTGGGGATTTATATATATATATATATATATATATATATATATATATATATATATATATATATATATAATATATATATTATATATATATAAAATTTATATATATAAAATTTATATATATAAAATTTATATATATATGTAGGTCTTGGTGTATGGGTCTTGTCCTGTAAGATTGAAATACCTTGGCATAAAATCTCATCCGTCATCTTCAGGCTGGTGTCTTCAGCTTGTTCTCAAGACCAATACACCAAGACCTACATATATATATATATATATATATATATATATATATATATGTAAAATTTATATATATATCTATCTATCTATCTATCTATCTATCTATCTATCTATCTCAGGGGTGGGATTCAAATTTTTAACAACCGGTTCTGTGGGCATGGCTTAGATGGTGGGCGTAGCTTGGTGGTCATGTGACAGGGTGGACATGGTTTGGTGGTCATGTTATTGGCTGGGTGTGGCCAACTCAATATCACTCACATCGAGGCACACATCTCCTCGCCTGGCCTCTCATGACTGTGGGGATGCTGCAACGGTTGTAAGTGTTAAAAATGGTCATAAATCACTTTTTTCAGTGCCATTGTAACTTTGAAGGGTCACTCCACACAAGCAAAGTACCAGCAAAGGAGGGGGAAAAAACTCCTGAGACAGGAAGTCTAGTCCTGCCAAGAATGTAATAAGAGTTAACGGAGAGGCAGTTTCTGTAAGCAACACCAGAATGTTTCCTTCCTGCCTTCCTTACAGGATTAGGCCAGTAATTTCTTCTAACAACCGGTTCTCCGAACTGCTTAGAATGTTAACAATCAGTTCTAGTGAATAGGTGCGAACTGGTAGAATCCCACCCTGATATATATATACACACACATACACATATATATATATATACATTTTACTTGTTTTACATTTTTATGCATTGCTCTGTTCATTGCCTTGTGTACATAGATGGCACAAGCTTTCTGGATCTCTGCCATTTGATTTTTTTTTTAAATGTAGCCATGCACCTCTGGTGGAGGGGGATAGGGAAATGACCAGATTGTCCTTTTAAATGGGGGAATTGATGATGGAAAGTGAGTGCAGGGTTATTTTGATCCCATTTGTAAAAAGCAGGCAATAGCCATGCAGCTGCTTATCTTCCCATTTGATAACTGAGGCAATCAAGCATGCACAACTGCACAAATTGCAATTTGCCATTGTCTTGCTGCTTAGGGGTGCCTCTAAAATAGTCAAATAACTCCATGAGTCAGGCTTCTAAAAGTAGATTTCTGAATGGGCATTTTGATTGTAATAAATGGTTAAACAGTTGTAACATTTATGTCAGGATGAAGAGGAAGTAATACAAAGTGCTTTTATCCAGTTAATTCAGCATTGCATATTAATATCCAGAAAACAGGAGGTGGATATTCAAGCCATCTCTGCATTTAATCAGCATCTGAGACAGAAAGCTGCAGATGGCTTTAGATATGCAAATCGATCTAGAACAACTATGACATCTTTTAGCAGGGTTAGCTACATTAGTTTGTTGCAGCAAAACCAGGAAGATACTTGTGACACATAAAATAAGCAAAGATGTTTTTGATACAAGATGTTCATTCTAGAATGGCTAATCCTTGTTCCCTTAAGCTTGGTTTAGACTTGTCCACAATGGCAGGTAGGTGTTGACACATAACTACACTGTGAAGGGATTGATGGGTAAGCATAGGCTGCAAATGGTTGCTGACAGACTGACGCACATATCTCACAAATCTCAACTACATGTTGTGTGGGGATGTGAGTCCTGCATGGTGATTAGTTGACCCAGCTTCCTTTTGAGAGGCAGGCAGATGACAAGGCACATTCAAACAGAAAAATGGAGCCATTAGAAGATAAGTATAAATGCAACAGTTATGCAACCATTCACTGATGTGCAGTGACGCAGAATCTGTTCCAGGTTTTACTTTTAACAATGCATCTACATGGCATTGTCATTAAGCTGCTATCTGATTTGTTTGTTGGTTTTGCCTGTACACCTCTCTGCATTTTTTAAAACATTAGAAAATATTACTGTTTTGTGAAAGGAAATAATAGAAATTCTTTCTTTTCAGCACACTTTTGTATAATCTATCTTTTTGGCAGTACCATGGTGCACTGGGCAGCAAAACCTATTTTTATGTATCTGCAACTAAACACATGTTTACTCTTGAGAACTGCAGTGTTAGCAGTACTTTTTTTTAAAATGCACTTTCTTTCTGGATACACTTTCTTTTTGAATGCATCTTTTAATTCATATTAAAAGTATTTTTCCAGTTAAGATGTATTTTTCAATTGAATAGTTTTGGTGTTAACAATAAGCTTTTCCAAAAAGCACCGTCTTCATAGCTGAATTGGTTTTTTGTCATGTATTTATTCCCGCCTCTTTTCTCTTTTAACATTTGAGTTTAATTTTAGCACAAGTTAAAATTTTTAGTAAAAATAATTATGCTTAAAGAGACTACTTCTTTTTCCTCTGCTCATATGATACAGTGTAGTTAGATAATAGTGGCATACATGTGGAAATACAAAATCATAGCACTCCCCAAGTATGGAAAATTACATTTTGTCAACATGAGACTTACATTGGTAGAGCAAAAACGCCCTCTGTCTCAAAGCAATTCAGAGATGCAATGTCAATTCAATTCTCTTTTATGGATTTTTATAAACTTCTAAAAAACTTTGCCTATTGTTCATGTAGTTAATACCACAGGGCTGGTCAACATAACTAGTTTTTCCCAGTAGCACAAGTAGTGGCCTCTGACCATTTTTCAGGCAGAAATGAGGATTTTGACTTCTACCACACCCATCACTCCAGCATACCACCTTTTTGCTGTGATGGGTCAAAAATTGTGTTTTCTGGTTCTGTCTGGTTTGACTTGTCTGGTTTATTTCATGGCCCACCACTGCAACTGGCTGTGTGCTCTGCTGCAGAAAATACACTCAAATTCAACAAATTCTCGTTGTTGCCCACCAAGGCCATACTTTTCTACAACTTCACTCAAAGCATGATGAAAAGTTGGCCTTTTTAAAACAAAAACAATTTCATTGATATATGAAACAATGGCTCTCATTTTTCAAAACAAAACTGGCAAGCATTCTGCTACTTTCTCCTCTTAGCTTAAATGGCAGGAATAAAGGTAAACGGTAGTGTTATTATTTTAAACCAGCACAGGAGGTGTAATGAAGCGGAAGAAACTGCCAATCAAAGGTGGTAATGAACTGAATTATCAGGGTATTCCTGAGGCCAAGTAGAGAAATCAGGAAATAAATTTCTTAAAATGGCCTCAAGCAGTTTGAGGCTGCACTGTGGAAAACTCGTAGACAACGCCAAAATTGCAAAGGCTGATGTGCCTCTTAACTGGGAAGAAGGCACCTGCTAAGTAGTTAAAAGCATTCTGGAATCTTGTTTTGGCACTGTTGACTGGTGAAAGAATAGCATATTCCACCCAAACCCAAGGGCGAGCAGCATCAACAGCATCTGCTCCTGAGGGAACCTCTTTAGCCTGCTGAATGACGCTGCTGCCCCCAGTGTTGTTTTTGCTCAAATAGCAGCTAATGTTCTGAGGCTTATTCCAGCCTTTCTGTAGCTCCTGTGTGGGGTGGCACACAAATTTACTCCATTAAAATATATTGAGGTTCTTATGCTGTTCTGTGATCATAGTAAATGTTTGTTCATTTGTTTGTTTGTTTTACCTCATCAGCACCAAAGATATATTGCTAGTTTATTGTTTTCTTTAATTCCCATGGCACTCTACATAATTTGGATTGCAAAATCCTTGAAAACGCAATGGACAACAGGAAAGAAAGTACAAAAATTCCCAATAAGTGTTAAGCTGGGTTTTTTAAATATCATTTTTGTACTTTTATTGTATTTACAACAACATACATTTAAGAGAAGGGACCAAAATGACTTTTTTTTCTTACACTCTGGCAAATTCAAGGCATCAAATCAGTTGAAATGACAAGAAACAGATCCCATCATTTTTGTTCTGAAAGTAGGTGTCAATTTATTAAGTTTTCAGGATAGCCTATACATGAAGTAACACTTGAAAAGCACAGTGATTGTCAGATAGCTAATCAAATCATCTTTTACATGTTTTAAAGAAGCACTGAAAAGTGAAATATAACAAACTTGCACTTCCAAACCAGACTGAATATATTTCCCTCTCCCCTCCCTCCCTCCCTCCCTCCCTCCCTCCCCCCTCTCTGGAATACAGTTCAGATATGAATTTTTTGAATTTGTAGGAACTACTTTCATTGCAATCTTCCCTGCCCAGATATCTTGAGTGGCATATACATGATTACATACTTACATTATTATAATTAAATAATTATTTTTGGTTTGATAAACTGAGCCAAGTATCAAAGAATGTGTTGAGATATATGCTCAAGCCTGCATTACCTCCAAGCAGAGTCACATTCTCTCTTCCTTTTTCGCTCTCTCCCCTCCCTTCAGCATCTGAAAAAAAAGGAGGGGATTGAGTTTTCAAAGCAAGTGCCTGTGCGGGAGACAAGTTTAAGCTTCTGCAGCCCACTTGCACATGATGGTGTCAGTCAGAATGATCCTGCCTGCAAATTACATCATTGAAAACAAACAAGAGAAAGAACAGCTGGTGTGGAAAAAAACACTACCAGATGATTGTGTTAGTGCTGCCTGCTGCCTGCTGGACAAAGTGTGCATTCTCCAAATAACAATGATGACAACATCAAATGAAGCCTTTATTTTGGTCATTGATCAGCATAAAACACAAGCAAAGAAAGTCACTCCCATTTCAGTAATGGCACCAAACTTATAAGAAATAAAAAATAATTAAAAGCAGGGGGTTTTAATGCAATACTGCAAAATCAAGAACCAAGATATCTATAACAATTCTTAATGTTAATACAAAGTTTATGAAAAAGAGCCACAAAAAGGATCTAAAAACAGATGAGGATTTTAAAGCGTACAAAAGGAATTCTCAATAAGTTTACTCAAGTCTAATAATAATAATAATGGCATTTTGAGGAAATAATTATCCATATGTAATTCTAATTTAGGTAGCCAGAGGTTTGGGATTTCAGAGTGCCATATGCCCAGCCTGAAGAAAGCCATAAAGCAGAGAAAAAGAAGTATAGATCAAAACCTTGGCCAAAAAGGGAACATGAATTTGCCAAAGAGTCAAAATGCTGCTTCAAATGAAAACATCAAACCTGCATCAGATTTTGTCCATAAACTGGGTGAGTCGACTGGAACAAACTTCACCATATCAAAAGAACTCTCTGCCTAAGACATGCCTGATACCTGGTGAAGATCAATTTAATAGAAATTGATCAAGTCTTTGAACTTTTATTAAATTACACCAGGATTTTTGTAAAGTATTGGAGGTGGGGAGGGTAGCAAAGTGAAAAAATGATTCACAGGAGGTTAATTTGATGACAGCCTCTTTTATTTTTCTTCATGTTTCACTGCATTCTCCCCACTTCCAAGTTAATCCTAAGGTCTAACATGTAAGAAAGACGGCTAGTGGTGGAATTCAGCCAATTTGCACAGGTTCAAGTGAACCTGTTGTTAAATTACACACACACACCTGCTATCAAAGTGGATTCTGGGTGCTGGGCTGCAATGGAGAATCGAGCAATGGAGTGGCTGGTGCGAGGGAAGGAGAAGGCTGCTTTCCTTCTCTCTTCTCCCTGCTCTTTCTCCTTCCCTCATGCCAGCTTCTCGGTTGCCTGTTTTTCCATTGCAGTGTAGCACAGTGCCCAGGATCCACTTTGATAGTGGGGGGCCTGTAATTTAACAACTGGTTCACCCAGGGTCCTGTTGGCCATCATGAGAGGCTTGTCCTGTATGTGCAGCAGAGCTGGAGGAAGGGGATGGGCCACGCCTCCCATGACAGCCAACCTGGGCGAACTGGTTGTTAATTTATTTGAATCCCACCACTGAAGGCACTAAATAACACGCCTGTTGGATGCAGCAGGACAGCTCATCCAATTTTACCTGGCAGGTACTTTATTCTGAAGCAATTATTTATGAGTGAGGGTTCTTTTTAAATATATGTTTACAGTTCCAAAATAACAACATCACAGTTTGGGATATTACCAAAATTATATCCAAGTCTTAGCTGATGATCCAGCTTCTTTTGAATGCATCTATGCCAGGGCTGTCAAACTCGCAACCCGTGGGCCAGATGCATCATGCGCTGGCCACCCCCACCCCAATTTAGCAAAGAGAGGGGGAGTCCCAATACGTCAAGTGACGCCATCATGACAACACAAGTTTGACACCCCTGATCTATGCCAAAGATGTGTCTCCTCCTCAACCAATTCTACGCTAAGGAAAATGTTTGGTAGATTTCCCTCCCCTTCCCCCTGATGGCAGGTGACACTTGGTGGTAAGGCAAATGAAGCCAGGGGAAATCAGTAACAATTTTCTTTTACTTTTCTCCCATCCAGTTGCAAAAACTGCATCCATTGCTACCCTCATTGCTGAGATAGAATGGACCTAGGTAGGAGAGAGAAAGAGCCATTAATTTGGTGCCATTAAAGGGTAAGAGGAATGATGAAAATAGTCACTTATCAATACAATGCAAGTTTCATCCTTTGTAGTCATGTTATGACTTCTCATGCACATATGAAAAGAATGCATTCAATGAAAACAGGGAATCTTGCATCTGCCTACCATGCTGGCTAACTCTGCTGCAAACCCAGAGACTGGAGGAACGCACATTAATGTAGCTATGATAAAGACATCAGTTGATATATGTTCTATATTTTAGCCATTTCTTACAATGTAATGATACAACTGATTGATTTTATAGCAACATTGTAAGGCAAATGATTTTTAAAAAAAACCTCTATATTTTCTTTCTGACAGTAGGAGCTGTTAATTAGTGGAATAGCCTGAAATGGTATATTCTCTTATTTTGGAGGTCTTTAAGCAGATGCTGCTCATCTTTCAGAGATGCTATAATGGATCCTTCACAGAGTAAGATTTTGGGCTAAATAACCTTTAAAATTTCTTCCAGTTCAATGATCATCTTTTTAATTGATTGGTGCTGACTTGGAAAAAGGCAATTGCTTGCATGCTTGAAGGAATCCTAACTCTACATTCTTAAAATATGACATTCCACTGGAAACTAATAGTGGAAAATACTACTTTTAAACTTTTAAAGTATATTTTGATTTCCCCCAGCCAATTTTTCCTCCTTCCTAGGTCTTTGTGGGTCAAACTGTGCATTTAAATTGTGCATTTGTAAGCCCAGATAATAACATTATATTAGTTTCACAAGATAACCATTGTTTCATCTAATTACATGCAAATCCTGCCAAGTGGGTTTGACAAGGGCTATTGCAACCATGACCTCTTCCGTCTTATTTTCTATGACACAAATTGTATTTGCTATATAAATATGATCACGTGCAGTTCTCCAAAAATAAAATATTTTTTTTAAAAAGATACAACATGCTTCCAACAAACTTCTAATTTAAAATGTCAATATCTGCCAAGTTTCCATAAAGGCAGACTTTTGATGAAAAAAAATATTTCACTGAGTTTTCCATACTTGTTTATTTCCATTTTATTCAGTGTAATTGTAGGCAGTATTTTCAACTGGGTACACAGCTGTGGTGATACACTGAGGCTCAAAATTTCAAAACATCCCTCGAATTTACTTAGTGTCAACCCTGTGAGTCCTTTGCAAACCAATAGGATAGAAGCAAAGTATTAAAAAGATTTTAAAGATCCATTCTTAAACAGCTTGCTGATTTTGCAGGGCAAAATCTGAGAAAAATAGGGAAAATGTGAATTTGGTTTATGGAAAAAAAAGTCCCAAAATATCAATATAGTAAGATTGTACAACACATTGTACATCAGTTTGGTGCCATCAGATATGTTGAACCAACACCTATAATATCGGTCCAATAGGTCCAGTACTGAGAAACATTGCCTATTTTTTAATTATTTTGAATGTTAAATTTAATTTACCCATTCCTTACATATTCTAGAGTTCTTTAATTATTGGATAGCCTTAACTGCAATAAGCAAATAGATAAAGGTAGCCAAAAGCCCAACTCTTTGTAGGGGACCCTTGCCTAAGAGTCACCTTACAGAGAAGATGAACAGCATAAAAATTGAATAAAATAAATTATTAACTCATCCTATTAATTTTAAGCTTAGCTGGTGAGGACATTAAAGAAGAAGAATTCTTTTGAAAGCCATTTAGCATGTTTTCCTGCTTTCTTGCAAATGTCAGCCTAACAAGGAAACACTTCTTTCAACGGAAGAGTTGTTTCTAAACACTGCTAGGAACAATTGACCACAGTTTTTGCAAACATATCACAGTGTTGACATGCTTTGCTTTCCACAATGGAGGATACAGTTGGGAAAGGAGTAGCGGTGTTTCTGCTCTATCTTAACAAACTTCTATATTGGCATCTGGCAGCAGCACAGAGGAGCTCTAACTCTTTCTCAAATCGGATGCATTGACTAGATAATTGATAGTCATTATGGTCAATATATGTTTTTTTAAAAAAAGAAAAGGAAGAATAGGTTTGGGGTTATTATTGGCCAATGTTTGGAACAGATGAAAAAGCACTAACAGGAAGACGTCTCGCAGCTTTTTCAGAACCACCATTCAAAGGAAATCATTACAAAGTGGAGAAGTAAAGGCCACTGTCGTTGCCTTGTTCTGAAGGATCTGAAAAGTTTTTGTATTGCCGGTCTCTGATTTCATTACTCCTAATAACTCATTTCCTGATGGATACAGAGCTACCTGAAACGGAGATCCAGGTCCTTTTAGCTAAGCCTTTATGTCTTTGTCATTGAAGGTTTCTTCTTCTATACCTCCATTCATCTGCTCTACTGGAAGAGCCACACGGTGTTAGAATATGGCTGTTCGAAGCTGATATGCATTAATTTGTTTTAAAGCTGTTTTTATACATAACCTATTGTATTCATATAAAACCGCAAAGGCCATTTCCCCCTCATTTCCTGGGAATGGCCCATTACATTGTGAGCAATCTACCCATGCTTTAAAAAAAAAGACTTTGAACTTAACACAAAAGGAAAATATAATCATGTACAACTATAAAGACCGCTTTTTTCGCCCTTTTGTGAAATCTAACTGAGGTGGATGTGTAGCATGGTAATGAAGAGATGGATCGTCTTTATTAGCAAGCGTGGTGAAAAAGGGTCTTTTTAGAACTTCAACTTTTCTTACCTTCTCAGTTTTCTTGGTGTCTGAAACAGGCGCTTTCATTCCTTGACTTTCTTTTCAATGCACCAAGAAGATTGACAAAGCCAGGCCAGGTCAACCTACCAACCAAAAAAGGCTAGAAGCAGGATCAGATAATTTGGATGCTTCCATGTGAATAAAAGTTTCCCTGTATTTCCACCTAAAATGTTACATTATTATTTGTCGAGATATACCCATGAAAAGTTAGTGAGTGAATAGAGTTACTTTCCTTCAAAAGGAAGCTAGGAAGATGTAATGAAATATACTTTCCCAAATCCAACTATTGATAAGGACTAGTTATACTATTTAACCTGAAATAGTTTAATATACTAAGTTTTCTGACAATTATTTGGTGATCTTCAGCCCACTCCTCTCTTATTTTCCTGGAGGTTTTCAGATTTCTCCAACTCCTCCTACTCACTTTCTAGATTTTTCCTTGTATTTTGCTCAAGTTCTTTTAGTGGGTTCAGAATTCCCTTTTATCCTTTTCAATTAAAAATAAAATATATCGTTTAATGAAGGCCACATATGATTTAAAAGCTGTTGACCAGAAGGCCAAGAAAATTATGTACAACACACATTCTGTTTTTACAAAGACTTTATCCAAAGACTGAAACCAAAGAAGAAACTAACTTTGTACTGCATTTATTGCATATATGCTATTCGACCAAAACATTAACATTGTCAGGTAAAAAACAGCACTGCAGGAATAAACAAAGACTAGGGCAAAGAGCTGTCCTATCCTTTCATGTTGGTTGGAGAGTATATTGAAGTTTAAGATATTTATAGGGTAACACGTTGAGGAATGCTGCTGAAAAAGGACATCATTTTCCCATTATGAAGACAAATGAATAATTAATTTTGATTTACTGGACTCTTCATTTTGGTTTTTTCCAATCTGAAATTATCTCAAATTATTGTTGAAGGATGGCTATAAATGAAATATTTTTACACCATGGGAATTACTAGAAATTTGACCAGACAATGATAGATAACAATTTTGTAAGCATGCAATAAACTCAAATATATTTTCTTCAGGCATGGAATATGTATCAAGAGATTGATTACGCTGGTCCAATTGGCTTTGTAATTGATGCTGACTGATCTTCTCTATGTTTTTTTAACAGATTCAAGTAAGTTTGAATGCATTGGAAATGTCTATTGCTCTGGTTTTTATTCCATTGTTAGGCACATTGATTCAAAAGTTAGTTAGGTTTACTAACTGGGGCATATTCTAAAGATACATGCATAAGATCAGAAGCAGGATTACTTATTTAATTAAAACTCATTGATAGATTTTTAGAAAAATAGGTAATAAACTGTAGTTCTTGAATTCTTAAAATTTTCTATAACTGGATTAATTCATTAAAAGTTGAAAGGCTAACTTATTACTATGTGATGACTTTCTTCTCCAACATTTGATTCTTTGTGTGTTATTTATTTTGAGTCAAATGTTTTCATGGCTCCATAGGCAATAAGAGCACAAACCAGACAGAATTAATTATTTTAAAAGTCCCATTTATTTAAATTGGGGAAAATGTTTCATTTCCTCCATTAAAACCAATATGATTTAGGAGACTTCAGTGATAACTAAATTCAACTATGCACCAACATCTAGGAAAATGTCTTATTAAAATCTCTGGCACAATGCACATTATTCTTCCCTTAGAATTACCCATCTTCTACCGCTTTCTAAATTTTATTCCATGGTACACAGCCAATTAACTTTTATGGGGTATTATTTGGCATAATGGAGATTCTCCAGAGAAGATTCTATAGAAGCTACTATTTCTGACTTTGACTTCATTGTACAAATTCTGTATCAGACATTTAATTTCTTTTCCCCCCCTCATGTTACTCCTTGAGGAATTCATATTCCCAACCCTCCTCCTCCTCTTCTTCTTTCTATTTTCCACACCTTGTATTATTTCAGTGCTTTGAGTGTTCCACTCCATCATAGGGCATTTAAATAAAGTAATTTAACTGGTCAAATAGTAAAAATGTTAGAGTTTATGGACCACAATTGTGAGAAAAGATATAGAGTTGCCAACTTCAAAAGCCTATACAAAAATTTATGCCACCAGTTAAAGACTGAATGCACTAATTATCACATTAAACAAGAGGAAAACCTTCTACACACCAATTCCACCCACACTTTCTACCATTTTGTAACCAACAAACTAAAAGACTCAAGGTCCATCCCACCCCTGAAAGGACCTAATGGTAAAGACTGCAACGACGACATCATTAAAGCCAACTTCTTTAACACATTCTTCGGCTCAGTATTTGTAAACAGCAATGGATCAAGCCCAGTATTTCCTAGTCGAACCACAGATACCTACAATGATCTAATATATATCAATTTTACAGAAGACAATGTTGAAAAAGCACTACGCAATCTAAAACCATCTCTATCTATTGGACCGGATGGAATATGTGCCTACTTCTTAAAAAAGCTATCCGCTGCCATAGCTGAACCTCTGAGCATAATCTTTGAAAAATCTTTCAGGACCAGCTCCTTGCCAAACCTATGGTCACTAGCCACGGTCATCCCATTTTCAAAAAGGGAGACCCCAGCCTAGTTGAAAATTACAGACCAATCTCCTTATGCTGTGTCACCTGTAAAGTCATGGAATCAATTATTAACCAATCCATTATCCTCCACTTAGAGACAAACAACCTACTCTCTAATAAACAATTTGGTTTCAGAAAAAAACTATCCTGTAATCTGCAACTCTTACACTGCAAAAACATATGGACTACACAACTCAATCAGGGCAAAGCAATAGATGCAATCTAATCTACATAGACTTCCGTAAAGCCTTTGATTCAGTAGTACACAACAAACTACTCCTAAAACTAAAATTTTATGGTATCTCTTGACACCTGCATAACTGGATAGAAGTATTCCTGTCAAATAGACAACAGATGGTCAAAATTGGGAGCATCCTATCAAATTCTGTACCTGTCAACAGTGGTGTCCCCAAGGCAGTGTTCTAGGACCAACTCTCTTCATACTCTGCATAAATGACCTCTGTGATCATATTAAGAGCAACTGCGTTCTCTTCACTGATGATGTAAAGCTATTCAACACCACCGACAATACTGCTATCCTTCAAAAAGACCTCAACTATGTATCAGAATGGTCAAACAAATGGCAACTTCAAATCTCAACAAATAAATGCTCTGTCTTACATATTGGCAAAAAAAATCAGAAAATAAAATACAAGCTGAATAGTCAAGACCTTGTTGATCAATCCAAACTCTGCCAAGGACCTTGGAGTACTCATCTCTAATGATCTAAGTGCTAGAGCCCACTGTAACTACGTAGCCAAAAAGGCATTAAGAGTTGTTAACCTAATCCTACGTAGCTTTTTCTCTGGTAATATCACACTACTAACTAGAGCATACAAAACATTTGCTAGACCAATACTTGAATACAGCTCATCAGTCTGGAACCCAGATTACGTATCTGATATTATCGCAGTTGAGAAAGTCCAGAAATATTTCACAAGAAGAGTTCTCCACTCCTGTACTCATTGCAGAATACCTTATGCCACCAGACTTGAAATTCTAGACCTAGAAAACCTAGAACTATGCCACCTTCGGTCTGATCTAAGCATAGTATATAAAATTATACATTGCAATGTCCTACCTGTCAATGAATACTTCAGCTTCAACCATAACAATACAAGAGCACACAATAGATACAAACTCAAGGTAAACCGTACCAAACTTGATTGCAGGAAATACGACTTCAGCAATAGAGTGGTCAGTGTCTGGAATACTCTACCTGACTCTGTGGTTTCTTCCCCAAACCCCCAAAACTTTAACCTTAGACTGTCTACTATTGACCTCACCCCTTTTCTAAGAGGTCTGTAGGGGGCGTGCATAAGTGCACCAACGTGCCTACCATCCCTGTCCTATTGTTTCTTTTTTATTTTTCTTATATATATCCATTTCATGTATTCAAAACTATGTTTATACTTATACCTATTATCTTGTAAGAGATTGACAAATCAAATAAATAAATAAATAAAAACCATTAAATGACACAGCCAGTTGAAATATCAGGCCAATCCAGACTTGGGAAATATAGACAGTTCCATGATCGACTCTTGAATCATATACTGCTTGAGCTGCTGATATTTCCACTAAACAATGAAGATAAAATGTAATCATTTGTTAACGGTGCTCTTATTAGAAAAAAAAATCTGCCTCGTGTTAGTCTCAGTAAAATAAGGGAATGAGATGGAAATAAGATGGCACAGTTTTATATGCATTTCAGATCAGAGGTATAGCATATTTAAATGTTTCCCATCTGGATAGAAAAGAAAGGAATCCAGCCTTCTGCAAATAGAAACTAACTTAATAGGAAGAGGGGTGGACTGTAACCTTTCCCCCCCTTTTTCTTCTAAAATGGAAGTTTTTAACACATCAAAATGTATGATGAAGCAATGAGATGGTGCTGGCTATTCTGTTACCCTCAGATTTTATTCGGTGGCTTGAATAGACCAGATGTACAATGCAGCTGCAAATGGTAAGGGGTGGGTCAGAGAGGCAGTAAGAGGCTCTAGGCTAAATCAGGGTAGATAACCTATGTTTCTCCAGATGCTGCTGAATAATAAGCATCCTTCACCATTGGCCAAATTGGCTGTGACAACTGGGAGTTGTGCCAAAAGATTATATGGCCATTGTCTTCTAATGAACTAACTGTGCAAATTAGGAACATTATTTGCATTTTCTTAAGAAGAAAATATTGTAGCTTAGTTCTGAGAAAATGCACAATCTTCTCATTACAAATTCTTCTTTTGGGGGAAAAAAATAACCCTACGCAAACCTAAGCAGGGTCTGGTGTGATTATCTGATAGTTGGCAGATGGAATTAAAAAAAAACCTGATTAGTGCCTTATGGAATCACAAGCAAAAATAGTACAGTAAGAGACAACAGAAACCTTGATTAATTAGTATCTATTCACTAATGTTTTGCAGTAGAATTGCATTTTCTATTTTCTATTTTTCAGAGTGCAATCTGAACAAAACAATAGCATAGTAAGAAAATTGCAGTTCATTACATAAGGTACTGTACTGTAAGCAGCAAATCATTTTTTAAAGTATCCTTGTTTGATCTTTATAAGGTTCAATAAGATCTTAAACCAATATATGTAAACTATTTTTCTAATTCCATATTTAAAGAAATATGAACATTATGAATATGATGTGAATATGATATGAATTATTACTTCATGGCTTTTTCCCCAGCCAAAAATGGGGAATAGTTCACAATGAAGTATAACATTGGAGGGGGAAAAGAAACCTCAAAATCCTCTTACATATTGAATACTACATGTTTATTTATTTATTATTTTGTTGTTGTTGGTCTTAAAAAAATCATTAACCCAACATTATGATTTTTACAATGTTTTTAAACATCAACCCCAAGTCCTGAAAACAGGGTACAGTAGATTGCATGCTTGGATAATAACTTCCTTTCTAGCAAACATTAAGGAAACACATAAAAAGAAAATTTTGTGAACTGTTGTTTAAAGAAAAAAAACTATTCTTTGTAAGTGCCATACTTATAATTTGTCAGGATCATAAATAATGAAGAAATGGCACATAAAAATTCATTGAAATGAATACAAAGGTCTTCCAAGAATCCCAGAGGAATATACAAATTATTTACACTCTTTTTATCATCTATCTATCTATCTATCTATCATCTATCTATCATTCACCGACCCACCCACCCACCCATCCCTCCTCTTATTGACACAACCTAGAACTGGGCAAAAGGGTGTAAAATACGAGAACAATTTTTGAACCACGGTACCTCAAGTGGATTAACTTATTAAATGTGCGAGCAATGCCGGCTGGCGGTCCCCCGGTGGCGAGCCTATTCTGTCGCAGCCCCTGACCTCTGGAATCAACTGCCCTTGGAGCTCCGCTTGCCCCCCGATCTCCGCACCTTCCACCGTGATTTAAAGACCTGGTTATTTGACCAACCCGGGCTGTGACCCCTTCCTGGGGGGGATAGTTTTTAACGTTAATTGTGTAATTGGTTTTTAGTATCTGGACTTGTAAATTGTTTAATTGTTTTTTAAGTATTTATTGTCTTTGTTTTTAGCTGTGAGCGCCCCAGTCTTTGGAGATGGGGCATACAAGTTCAAATAATAAATAAATAAATAATAAAATCCGGGACTCATGACTCTTGATGTAATAAAATTTGAGGAAATTGTGACTGCTGGGCTGTTGCTATGTGATTTTCATTTTCAATGTTCTGTGACAGTTTCCCAGCCACTCTCATAATCCCTTCCTCCCTCCCGCACCCAGCAGCAAAGAATTAACTCATCATCTGGCTCTTAAAGAATCAACAATTTTAAGGTACATGAAGAAAGGCCTGGACATTTTTATTGCTTTATGTGTCCCTTCTCTTATACCTCTATCATCTATCTCAGTGGTGGGATTGAAAAAATTTTTTCTACCAGTTCTGTGGGCGTGGCTTGGTGGGTGTGGCAGGGGAAGGATATTGCAAAATCTCCATTCCCACCCCACTCCAGGGTAAGGTTACTGCAAAATCCCCATTCCCTCCTCACCCCACTAACCTGCTTTTTAGCTCTGTTCTCCTGTGCAGGACAACAAAAGAAGACTCAGCTGATCAGCTGGGACTCAGGAAGCAGAGAATAGATGCGGGTGGGGCCAGTCAGAGGTGGTATTTGCCAGTTCTCCAAACTATTCAAAATTTCCACGACCGGTTCTCCAGAACTGGTCAGAACTGTAAATGTAATTTTTATGTTTTTTACTGTGAGCCGCCCAGAGTCCTTTGGGAGTTGGGCGGCATATAAGTCTAATAAATAATAATAATAATAATAATAATAATAATAATAATAATAATAAAGAACCTGCTGAATACCACCTCTGATCTATCAACACCTTGTCTTTGTTCAGAAACTCAAGGCACATACATATTGCTCCATCTGCTTATATTTCTTCTCAAAAACCCTGTGAGGTAGGTTGGGGTGAAAGCAGTAGTGGGATCCTATTGGTTCGGCCTGGTTCAGACAAACCAGTAGTAAAAAATGCTACCATTCAGCCGAACTGGTAGTAAAAAAACAGCTACCAGTTTTGCGGAACCGTTATTTCCCCCCTCCCGACAATCAGCTGTTCCAACGATCAGCTGTGCCAGGATCCCCCTCACTGTCTTACTGCTTCACCCAGGAGGCTTCTCTGAGGCCCAGGAGTCAAAAAGGGGTGTGCAAGGGAGGGTGCTGCGTGGCCCCCCCCATGCTCCATTTTTTGCCTTCCTGGGCCTCCTGAGGGGGCGTTTTGGCTCCCAGGAGGCTTCCCTGAGGCCCAGGAGGCCAAAAAATGGAGTACGGGGGGGTGCTGCACCAAAAACAAAGAAGCCATGCCCACCCAGTCACATGACCATGCCCACCTAGCCACTCCCACCTAGCCACACCCACAGAATCAGTAGTAAAAATAATTCCATCCCACCCCGGGTGAAAGTCACCATGGGGGATTCTAAGACTGCAGATGTAGAAACTGAACGTCTCTGGAGTCAGTTAAATACAATAGCTACTGTAGTTTTGTCCTTGCCCATATTTCATTTTTCAATTGCTTCTTTCCAACTGAGTGTAGACTGGCACCTTTTCTGGCTGCCAGAGATCGTGGAAGATCAGTCCCGCCCTAGTCCTCAGGAACTCACATGATCCTATTTTTAATTTGTCTTTGACAGCTTCCTGAAACTCACTGGAGAAGCTGGCAGGGATTCTAATGTGTTCTGAGGTAAGAATGGCAATGTGGTAAAATGAATAGCAGATCAACCACAAATGTCATCAAAAAAATCCTTTGTTAAACAAAAAGCATCTATATATATCTTGCTGTGCATCTTTCTTCTTTACAAAAATGATCTTTTCTACTTTAATTTTAAAACTCAAACAATAGCAAACTGCCTGTGATCATTCTGTTTCTCTGTTTAGGTAAGGAAATATCTCCAATATGTCATGGTGTGTGTGTATGTACGTGTGTGTATGTACATGTATTGTATGCATACACACAAAAAACCCCAATACAATAAATTAAGAGTCATAGCTATTGAACAGGAGGCAACCCTATTAAAATTCCTAGGCAAACAAGGTTTTTTTTAAAAAAACGCAGCATCAAAAAGAACATTGAATTGATGCTAGTTTACATCTTATGAAACTTAACATAGTTACAAGGAACAAGGACTTATTTTGAAGGCCTTAAAATAGAAGAGGAAGAGATATTCCTCCAAATATTTGGACGCCAAGCCTCTGTGGGATTTAAAACCAGGCATTAGTATCCTGAAGTGGGCTTGACAATATATGAGGATGCCATGTCCCTCTATATAATTCCTGCAGAATGATACAATATGTCCACACCAGGGTAGTAGATTAATGTGATCAGGCTATCCCTGTCCAGGAATGGCTTTAGTTTGATCATATCAAAGGTGTTCCAAATCACTAAAGCCACGTAAATGTCTATATTGATAGAGATGTCTCCTCTTTCACAAAATGCTGTTCCAATCATGGCCTGTTGAATAGTTATTCCTAGCTCCACTTCATAACATCCCTGTATCCTACCAATGTTATTTATAGGCCCACATTTGATTCATTAAGGATTCAGGACCATAGCTCAATTCCTCTACAATGCAGTTCAGGTAATACAGAGAAAGTGAATTCAGGTGGCCAACCATTTGAAATAAATATTAAAGAGCTTTGGGCCAATGGAACCTTTCAGTATCCTAACAGCATGGCCTCATCCTCGCATTACAGCCTTTGGAACAGAGTCTGTAGAATCTGGGTAGTTGCTATTCTGGATACCTCCTACATAACTGTAGAGAAGATGACATCTACATCACAGTACATCTTTGTAGCTTTCTTTCCCAAATGCCTTGCTGACCTCTCATAACTGATCTGCAATCCATCCTTCCTCAACTACGATGGCTTCATCACATGGAAACCAATGGTGGGATTCAAATTTTTTACTACCGGTTCTGTGGGCATGGCTTGGTGGGCATGGCAGGGGAAGGATACTTTAAAATCTCCAGTCAGAGGTGGTATTTGCCAGTTCTCCGAACTACTCAAAATTTCCACTATCGGTTCTCCAGAACTGGTCAGAACCTGCTGAATACCACTTCTGATGGAAACCGACCATTATTCAGACAGCTTCTGAATGGCATTGTGGAGGCAGAGAAAGAGATGAATAACAAGATTATTGAGATATATGTATTATAAATAATAGGATTTAAAACCTGACATTAAACGTGGATTGAAAGATTGCCTCAATCAGGAAACAAGATGGGGAATTTTATTTAGTCTAAAGAGAATGGGATGAGTAATTCCTGGTTCCACTAAGGTGCAATTCACTATAACTTCCCCTCATGAGTAACAGTCTAATGTCCAGACAACATGAGCAGGAAGTCTCAGGTTCTATCGTAAGCATTTTCAGAAAAGAAGTTTTTAGCTTAGAGGAAAAGGATGTTAATTTCATTATTGAAGAAACCTCACCATCTCCAATAAAGTCCAGGACTTCACAAATCATTATTAGCCAGAGTATACGCTATTAAGATCCATGGCCTTTTCTTAGTGCTAAGCTATTTTTTCCAAAATCATAAGGGTTGTATTACATTTTTCTTATTTTTCTTATTATACATTAGATATTCATTCCTCACTAGTCAAAAGATATACAGTGGGTCTTTTGCTGAGTATAATAAAATAGTTAAAACTGCAGATGTATTAAACTGTATTTTTAAAATGACAGATGGATTTTGACATGTGTGCTTAGTGCCTTTTTGCATAGGTTATATATATATATGTAGGTCTTGGTGTATTCGGGTCTTGTCCCGTGTAATTGAGAATACCTTGGCAACGTTTCGACAAAATCTCATCCGTCATCTTCAGGCTGGTGTCTTCAGCTTCGTTCTCCTGGGAGAAGTGTGTGATTGTGGCTGTTTTCCCCTTTTAAACTCTAGAGTTGGCTGTGTTGTTACTTCTTGATTGGTTTGTGGAGTTGATGTATGCAGATTGATGGCTTTTTCCTGAGACCCTGTGTGGCTGAGGTGCTGGCTGTGTGTCTCTCAGCCTTTGTGTTTCCGACCTGGGTAATGGGCTGTGTGATGACCTTCTGAGTTCTATTGTTGTGGCGTCCTGGGTGTGGTGCTGTAATCTCCTGGTCTTGTCTGTGCTGCAACCTCCTGATGTTTTGTGTTGTGATCTCCTGAGTTCTGTGATGTAGTATCCTGGGTGGAAGGCTGTGATGTGGCATTCTGGGCCTTGGTTTGGCTCTGAGTTTGAGTCTGGCTATGTGTTTTAGCGTGTGTCAGTTTGCTTAGTTTGGGGGTTGGAGGGGGGTGTAGCAGCTGGTGTTGCAGCCATGGTCTGGTTTCTGGATGGTGTTTGCCTTTCATCTGTGGCGTGGGCTTGGGTTTGAGTCTGGTGAAGGAGATTGGTGGTGGCATCCTGTGTTATTTTGGGTCCGGTGTTGGTTTTCGTGGCTGGGACTCATTTGTTGACCAGGGCTAGTTTCCAGATGTCTGGTAGGCGGGAAGTATCATCCCGTTTATTCATGTTATGGGGTGTTTCTCTATTTCGATGGCTTCTCTAATTATTCTTTTGTTGAAGTGTTCAGTATTGGAGATAAGTTTGGATCCCTCAAAATCAATTTCATGTCCTGTGGCTTTAAGGTGCTGGAAAAGGGAGGAAGTTTTTCTTCTTTTCTGACTGCGTTCTTGTGTTCTGCGATGCGTGCATTTATTCTCCTGTTGGTTTGTCCAATGTATGTGGCTGGGCAAATTTTGCATGGTATTTTGTAAACTCCTTGGTTTTCTAGCTGGATCTTGTCTTTGGGGTTTCTTAAGATGTTGGCTATTTTTGGTCAGTGCCAAAGGCTGTCCTGATATTGTGCTTGTGGAGAATTTTGCTGATTTTATCTGTGGTGCCTTTGATGTAAGGAGGAGGGCGATGCCATTGTCCTGTTCTGTGTCTTGGTTTTTGGGGGTCTCCTTCGGATTAGGTTGGTGATTGTGCTTCTTGGAATCCATTGGACATTAATACGTTAGTGAGGGTGTGTAATTCTGTTCTCAAGTGGTCTTTGTCAGCTAGGCGTTTGGTTCTGAGATGAGGGTCTTGGCTACGGAGTCGATCTGTGCAGGGTGGTAATGGGATTGTGCATTTAAGTAGCGGTTAGTGTGTGTCTTTTCTGGTAGATGGTGTGTCCTAGGGAGCCGTTGGGTTTTTTGTAAATAAGGACGTCCAGGAACGGAAGTTGATTGTTGGTTTCTGTTTCCATGGTAAATTGTATTTTGGGGTGTAGGCTGTTGAGATGTGTGAGGAAGTTGTCCAGTTTTTCTTTCCCGTGTGGCCAAATTACAAAAGTGTCATCTACATATCTAAGCCAGAGTTTGGGTTTGTATTCGGATTTGTCTAGAGCATTGGTTTCAAAATGTTCCATGTATAGGTTAGCGATGACGGGTGAGAGGGGTGATCCCATAGGTGCTCCTTCTATCTGTTTATATCTTTGTCCATTGTGGATGAAGTATGTGTTGGAAAGGCAATGGTTGGTCAGATCTAGGATGTGCTTAGGGGGTTGTATTTGTTTTGGATAGCTGTCAAGGCTTCTTTAATAGGTACTTGAGTGAAGAGGATATGACATCGAAGCTCACAAGTAGGTCGCTGGGTTGTAGGTTTTGTTTCTTTATTGTTTCTATGAAGTGGAAAGAATTTTGTACGTGTGAGGTGATGGATTCTGTGTAGGGCTGGAGTTGTTTGGCAAGAAATTGGCTAGGTTCTGTAGAGGTGAGCCTATGGAGCTGACTATGGGTCTGAGTGGTGTTCCTTCTTTGTGTATCTTGGGGAGGCCATAGAGCTTAGGGCATCTAGATGATTTTTCTCTGGGGATGATTCTTTGTTGGATCTCTTCACTGATGGGCGAGGCTTTTATTTTGGATTTGGTGGTTTTCTCCAGATAGGTGGTGGGGTCTGTGTTTAGAGGTTTGTAGGCGGGGTCTTGGAGTAGGTTGGATAGTTTGGATTGGTAGTCAGATGTGTTCATCACTCTGTGCGTTGCCTTTGTCTGCTGGGAGGATGATTATGTTGTGGTCTTTCCTCAAGTTGCTGAGTTCACAAGACAGACACACACACCAACAAACTCCAAAGACTAGAGAAACGCCAGAAGCCCAACCCCCCACCACAACAATGCATGAAACAAACAGTACACAACATATCAGACAGAACCCTCACCATGGCAGAAACCAATGTCCTTTCCAAGGATTCAACTTTGCTGTCGCCCCCCCAAACGCATCCCCACTGAAAACATCATATGTGGGTTGAAGCTAGCCTAACCAAAATTAACCCAGACACAGCCAATAAAATCAGACTTGAAGTCACCAACGTCCTCTGCTCCAGCAGTCCACCCAGAAGCAACTTACACAAAGAAGAACAAAAAGCACTCAGCAATTTGAGGAATCTGCATCCAATCTGCATACATCAACTCCACAAACCAATCAAGAAGTAACAACACAGCCAACTCTAGAGTTTAAAAGGGGAAAACAGCCACAATCACACACTTCTCCCAGGAGAACGAAGCTGAAGACACCAGCCTGAAGATGACGGATGAGATTTCGTCGAAACGTTGCCAAGGTATTCTCAATCTTACACGGGACAAGACCCGAATACACCAAGACCTACATACCTTTACCCATGAAAATCTACGAAAACAAATATATATATATATATATATATATATATATATATATATATATACATACATATATATATATATATTACTGGATGGATGTAATTACCCTTTATTACATTCCATTACTTCCATCAGTCCCTACCTTCTACATCTCACGTTGAGTTAATCTTTTAGCCTATGCCTTTATAAAACTCCGGACCGAACCCACAGGCAGTGTTGCAAAGACATGGAAAAGAAAACTGTTGACCACACCTCTTTTCTATTACTGGTTATTTGAGTTACTCTGAAAACACTGCACCTGATAGTTATTGCTCCAACCCCACAGGAGACATTCCTAAAACATGAATTACAGTCTGGCATTTCTGTTCCTACAGCGGTGCGGCTGACCAGATCAGCTGAGCCAGAAGAAAGCAATATCCATTGAGGAGGGATTAGAAAGATTGCGATGGGGGGGGTGTATATAACTAAGATTGGAAGACCAGCTGAAAGGGCATGAAAGTAAAATTCTGCATTTCAACAAAACCTGGAGAAATTGATATTGTGTGTTATCCTTATAATGCAATTTATATTTCTGAATCAAATGTGTTTCTAGATGTGTTAACTGATATGTAACATTGTGCACTACTGAGGGAATTGTAGGAAACATATGTACAGTGCCAAAGGGAAAAAAACGAGTGTATATGCGTGGGAAGTCTAATGTAGACTTCATTGTTCCATTGTTTTGCATAGAGCCAGAGACACAAGGTAGCTAAGCATAATAGCTAAACATAAGCTCTAAGCCCAGTTAACTACTATCCTAGTCAAACAGATGGCCCACCATATGGCCCAGCATTTTTTATAGTTTATTAAAGGAATGGTGAAGAAGTGTAACCTGAAAAGAGAGCTACTGTTTTTATTAACTGTAAAGTCAAGCTATTGTTACAGGTACCTTAATGTTATCGATTCAGACATGAATTGTTTAACCGTGGTTTGTTGGCTTGCATTAAATTACCCATATAGGAACTATGCTGTGGCTTAATACAGTATCTGTGTGTTGATCTATGCATCTGTGCCTTTCAGAAATACAGGTAGTCCTCAACTTGCAACTACAATTGAGCCCAAAATTTCTGTTGTTAAGTAAGCCATTTGTTAAGTGAATTTTGCCCCATTTTACAACCTTTCCTGCCTCAGTTATTAAATGAATCGCTCCAGTTGATAAGTTAGTAACCTGCTTGTTAAGTAGATAGAATAGAATTCTTTATTAGCCAAGTGTTTATAATACTCTCCTGTGTAGGTGAGATTTTTAACACTGCCTACGATTGGACTTTTTTTTTTTTTTAATTACATTTATATGCCGCCCTTCTCCGAAGACTCAGGGCGGCTTACAATTTTTGGGATACAACCCAATGTGCTCAGCAATATCCTTCATTCCATTGTATATGCCTGCTTATTACTAAGCAGCATTTTACAAAGTCAGCTTATTGCCCCAACAATCTTGGGTCCTCAATTTACCTACCCCGAGAGGATGGAAGGCTGAGTCAACCTTGAGCCTGGTGGGATTCGAGCCTGCACTAATTGCAGGCAGCTGGAACTTAAGTGCTAGGCATTTAACAGCCTGCACCACCAAAGCTCTTTACTTAAGCTTAGTACACAAAATTATCTGCTACAATGTTCTACCAGTCAAGGACTACCTCAGCTTCAACTGCAACAATACAAGAGCACACAACAGATACAAACTCAATGTAAACTGCTCCAAACTTGATTGCAGAAAGTACGACTTCAGCAACAGAGTGGTCAATGCCTGGAATGCACTACCTGACTCTGTTGTTACATCCTCTAACCCCCCACTCCTTTAACCTCAAACATTCCACTATTGACCTCACCCCATTCCCAAGAGGTCTGTAAGAGGTTTGCATAAGTGCACAATCATGCCTACCATCCCTGTCCTATTGTCCCCATTTATTCGTACCTATTTCCTGTATTCTTACTCATGTTTATACTTATACCTATTATCTTGTAAGTGATTGACAAATCAAATAATTAAAAAAAAAGACAATCAAGGTGTGTCAACGCACTGACTTTCAGTCTTCCCAGGTAATCTTGAAATAGGTTACTGGACTCTGTTCCCAACATGTCTCATCAAGTATGGCAATTCCAAAGTTCAGTGTTTTGGCATGTCTTTCTGACTCAACTTTATGGCCTGTACAAAAAAAGGGCTATACATTAACAAAAAGTGGGCAAGGCTTTATGAAAATGCATCTTTCATAAGCAGACCGAAGCATGACATAGTATCACACCATAGAGTAACATAGCTGAAAATAAATGCTATGCCTCTTTACAAGTGGTAAGGAAAAGATACTTGACCTTGCATTTAAAGGGAATGTGTTTCATGTAAACATATAATTACTTGGACTGTATGTACATGCTTCAAAAATTATTCTGAATGGATGCTTGGAATTCATATACCCGAGAAGCTTTTTATGTAACCACACATTTTTTTCAAGTTTATGGCACAAGATGTGACTATTTTAATAGATATCTGCTTTAATAAGCCATGGTGGTGCAGTGGATAGAATGCAGTACTGCAGGGTATTTCTGCTGCCTGCCGGCTGCCTGCAATTTAGCAGTTCAAATTTCACCAGGCTCAAGGTTGACTCAGACTTCCATTCTTCAAGGTGGGTAAAATGAAGACCCAGATTGTTGGGGGCCATATGTTGACTCTTTAAACTGCTTAGAGAGGGCTCTAAAGCACTGTGAAGTGGTATATAAGTCTAAATGCTATTGCTAACATGGCACCTCTTTAATGTAATATGTTTTCTTCAGGCTTTCACATGAGCCCCCCTCAAAAAAAGACACACATAAGACATACCATGCTTGTTTCCCCATGCATTCCAAAATATCTCTTCCAAATTATAAATATTATCAGCCATAATAATTACTCCTAGAGGCTAGTTGCGCTGGCTATGCCGTGAGTGAATACATTCCCAAGAATAACTCAACTTCAAGTGACTTTCGATACATTTTTATTAACATGATTTTTCTTCCTCACAGTAGTAAACACAGGGCTTCCCTTCCTCTTCTCTTTACAACAACTTCTCTCAGATGAGACTGAATGTTATTTCAATAATTTGTTCCGACTTTGCCAGCTTCAATCCTGTATATGCCTATATGATGAATTATGTTCTTTATTTCTTTCATTCAGAAGAATCATATAAATGGATCAACGTTTATATGGATCACCATATAAATATGTCTTCCAGTTAATACCAATTTGCTTAATCGCTTATTTTTGTTTTCTAGGGAAGATGGTGTGTGGGAAAGAAAAATAGATGTAACAAACTGTCAGAAAGTAGAACTTTCTGGTGTTGCTATGCAGTTTACAACTTTGAGGGATTTTATGGGGTGATCAAATCCACCAATAATAGGGTGACACTGAGCACCCTACTCTGATACTCTAAGACATGCCCCTTGCAGTATATAAGGGGCTGTCAACTGTTATTTTGTCTGAGGAGATCCAAGATCTGATAGACTGAAGTCTATAACTGAGGAGATATAACAAGAGATCTAAGGGAAGATCCACAACCTATAGAGAAAGACACTTTCTACATGAGGTTGATTATATCCAGAGAGAGGATATGAGAGAAAGGACTTCAAATCTCTCATAAAGGTTTCTAGTTTTCTGAAGAACTATTCTGAAGGAACAGAAGAAGGAAGACTCTGTAAATAATTAATAATAATATATTTATTAATTGTTCTGCTCTGTTACAAATAAATCTGTTTAATTTAATACAATTTGGGCTCTGTAATTATTGAATGACTTTGTGGAATAGGCAAACATTCAACGATCCAGAAACATTCAATTATCCAGAACATAAATCACCCAAATAATTAACACAAACAAAAAGGAGACTGCACATCCTTCTTCCCTGTTTTTTGGGTGTGATCTGCTCTTCTCTTTGCCTATTCCTATAAGTCCTACCCAGTAATGGGATCCTACCTTAGTCGCTACCGGTTCGGTGGGTGATCACGTGTGCACATGCGTGTGTGCCCCTAACACGTGCACCCCTAACAAGCCAATCAGGTGAGAGGATGAAGAAACGAAAAGCTAGGAGTGACCCTCCCACACTCCCATGCGCTTTTCAGTCTTTTATCCTCTAAGGTTTTTTTTTAATTACATTTATATGCCGCCCTTCTCCGAAGACTCAGGGCGGCTTACAATTTTTGGGATACAACCCAGTGTGCTCAGCAATAGCCTTCATTCCATTGTATATGCCTGCTTATTACTAAGTGGCATTTTTACAAAGTCAGCTAATTGCCCCCAACAATCTTGGGTCCTCAATTTACCTACCCCGAGAGGATGGAAGGCTGAGTCAACCTTGAGCCTGGTGGGATTCGAGCCTACAGTAATTGTAGGCAGCTGGAACTTAAATGCAGGCATTTAACAGCCTGAGCCACCAAGGCCCTTTGAGTTAAGTTAATTGTTGGAGGCTTTTTTTTACTACCAGTTCGGCCCAACTGTTAGGAATTTTTACTACCGGTTCACCCGAACCAGCCCGAACTGGTAGCATACCACCACTGGTCTTACCTCAATGTTCCATCTCTTTACTAGGACTTCCCTGACACTGCTGTTGCTCCTGAAAGGGCCGTTTTACTTAAGAAAACTGTGTACCCTAAGTACACAGACAAGGACTGCGTAGCTTTCCCAAAAGTTCCCAACAAATCATATGTCTAGAATTCCCTGTCCTATAATCCTCAAAATTTTGAAACATTGCCTTCTCATTCTTTGGCGATCATCTTTCTTGTAAGATTGGGATCCAACAATCATTGAATAAACAGTTGCTTATTTTTCCTCAAATAACGAGACTCAAATTATCCTATTTCAGGCACATTGTGGGAAGACCCAGCTCTTTGGAGAAGGCTCTTATGGCTGGGAAAGATGAAAGAAAAGACGATGACCAGCAGCAAAGTGGATGGACTTCATGGTGGTGATGTGTAGATGGAAGACTTGAAATACCAAGTCAGGAACAGATTGCCATGGAGAAAATCCACTGTGTTATTAAGAGTTCACATTGACTTAATGGCACATGATCAATCAAAATAAATATTTCTCCTCAATGCTGTGTTTTTTCTTCTTCTTCTGAATTTTCCACATCTAGTAAATAAGAATCAAGCGAGAAATTAGCACTACATGTATCTAAGGAGTCCTGTAGAGGACAATCTGGTAGGTGCCAAAGAAAGTATCCACACTATAGTAAAGTATCTGGGCATTATATTGGAGATAAAGTTATAGACATTGGTTGTTTTCTCATATTAATTACCCATAATGTGGTTTCTAACTGATTTGGCTGTAAGAAGAAATACTGTAATGAAAAGAACCATGTAGCCATGAAAGACAGCCTATCATGCCTGATTGAAACCGTGAAAGGTAAGGACTCAAGCTACTATAGACTGTTCAAGCTACTATAGACTGACCAATCTTTTATTTCCTGATAATCAAAGGTATGCAATAGCACTGTGGCATACTGTACTTCAGACAGAGCTTCCAAAGGATACAAGGGTTAGGGTTAGGGTCACATTAATGTGTTTTCATGCTCTCCCTTCTTCTGTATTGGAGAGAAGATGTAAGAAGTCCCCATTTTTGGAACATACACATTATTTTGGGTTGAAAAAATTGGAATCCACTGAGCAGGTCCTCTTTCAGTGCATAAGATTACTGCATTCAAAACACTTAAAATACACTCTTATACTGTCCAGGTAACCATGTTGCTCTGCTAAAATAAAGTAAATTAAATTGAAATTGTTATTAAGTGTTGTACCTTATGATTCTTTTATGTACACTGAGAGCATTTGCACCAAGACAAATTCCTTGTGTGTCCAATCACACTTGGCCAATAAAGAATTCTATTCTATTCTAACAAATCTTTTTTAATCTTTGAAATTGCCAACAATCTATTGAAAATAGAAACAAGTAAATCAGAAAAAGATCAACTCTGTAGAATTGTATTATTCTTGTTCAGTTTCTATCTGTGGGTATGCCTCTTTGAACTTATACATTATGCTGTAATGCTTCCTTCTATAGTTTGATAGGTTCTAAAGTAATGCTGTGTTGACACACTGTACATAAATAGCTAGTGACTGATGTTATTGATGGTAGCATTCTTGTTAGATAGGTTTACAGAATATATTAGGTGTTTAAAGCCATAATATTTTATAGTTTTGTGTTAGTAGTGCTAACTCTTAATCTTTTGCCACATTTTATAGTCTAGATTGTTTTTATTCATGGACTGGCTCCAGCCTTTTAGTTTCTTATTTTTTATGTTTATTAAATCTTGTATCACCCTCTTTTATAGTTTTGTGTAAATATCAACTTCAGTTAGTTAATCTTTATACTATGAAGAATAAATTGTTATTGCTGAAAGGCTTGTAATTTTTACAATGTATTTTATGCTGTTTTACTCTGGTCATGGTGCTATATAAATTACATTCCATTGTGTTTTGTAAATTATGGTTAATGATATGGACTTACAGTATGTGTGAATCAGGCTGTTAGGACATATCAATAAAAGCATATCCCGACTTTACTTACTATGTATAAATACAGCCAATTCTCAGCTAGCAGGACAATGACATGATTTAAAGTAATATGAAAAAGATTCAAAACACAGCTCATAAGTTTTCCAAATGGTCTTGCAAGCAATCACTGACTTGAGCAGGCTTAATTGGCTTTAGTAACATGGCTTCAGTATGAGTACTTGGATCAATGGTGATTCCCCAATTTTTTGGGACTAATATGTGCCTTAGGAAACTTGGGAGGATTTTACTGGAATTGTTACAAGGCAGCCATTGCAATGGGCAGGCCTAGTTACTAAACACCTACTTACAATAAAATTAGGAGAAGTCTTGTGGGCCCTTTTCCAAGACCTGTTTTGCTGCCATCAACATATACCACTCCTCCTACAATGTCTACTTACCATAAAGGCTATTTCCCAAAGGGCTCACGATCATCCATTCTTGTTTCTCAGGATGCTCTCTATCACTTCCTTTGTATTTTTTCTCAAGAGGGCATACTTCTAATTGAAGCAATATGATAGTGTTACGCACGCATACACGTGCACACACATGCACATGAGAACTAGTGCTTTGCTTTGCAACATGCTGATTACCCATTGTTGTTGTTTTTAATTGAAAGCATATTTTAAAAAATAGTGGTGGAAACAAGAGAAGCATTTTAACCATGGGTGGCACACTTAGATCCAATTGTGCAAAATTTCAGGAGCATGGAAGGATTCTGAATTCCAACCTACTGCATATTTAGAATGAAAATTCAGAATTAAAGGCCTAATGTAAGGCTGAATAGCGAGAAAAACTTTCCCCATGTCTGACACAGTTGGAATGTTGTATAAACCAAGTTTCTTCAGTAATTGCACACTGAGAATACATCTTCTCAATAATATTGAATGAGCATCCTAGTGCTAATAGGTGTAATAGGTGTGAAATACATGAAACTGAATTTAAACTGAATAGAAGCAAAATAGAAGTCAAAGAATAGAGGCAAAATAATCATATTCATAAATGTGGATTATACACTACTAAATTAGGGACGTACAACCTGATATCATCTAGATGCTTTAGATTTCAGCTCAGAGGTGGTATTCAGCAGGTTCTGGAGAACTGGTAGCGGAAAATGCGAGTAGTTCGGAGAACCGGCAAATACCACCTCTGACGGGAGATTTTACAGTATCCTTCCACTGCCACGCCCACCAAGCCACACCCACAGAACCAGTAGTAAAAAAAATTGAATCCCACCACTGCTTCAGCTCCTATCAGAAAGTCAGTATGGTGAGTATATGACATTTACTGAAGAGGTCTCATGAATATCCAGTGCCCACTCATAGCTGATATTGATATTTTAATATAGTAGGAAATACAGTAATAAAAGTAAAAGGGAAAAAAGCAGAAACCTAACCATTGATAGTTATCCAGAACCTCATACTGTAAAACGCCTTAGATACTGAAATTTCAATAACATTGACCATAATGGATCTTAACAGGAAGCAAAATATCCTATCTTGTAATGCTGATTATTATTTGGACTAAAACCTAGTGTGATGACCCAGAGTGTATCAAAAATATAACAAAAACCAAAAGGTCCTTTAAATGCCTTCAACTTGGCTTCACTGTTTAATTGTTCACAGTTGAAGATTAAACTATTTTCAAAATAACATTCCAAATGAAAGAAATACAGTTCAAATTCAAAGAGCAGATAACGAAGCAAAAAACAAAAACAAACCGCACTGAAGAAAGTTCTACCACAGACCAGGATAAATAACTACCGTGTTTCCCCGAAAATAAGACACTGTCTTATATTTTTTTTGGCTCCCAAAAACACACTAGGTCTTATTTTCGGGGTAGGTCTTATATATTTATGGTGCCAAATAGTGGGTGTGAGTGCGGGGGGTGTTTCGCGGTGCACGGTTGCTCCCTGAAAAGTCTTCCTGGAACTGGAGATTTACACTAGGTCTTATTTTCGGGGTAGGTCTTATATTAGGGCAGGTTTAGAAAATAGTGCTAGGTCTTACTTTCGGGGTAGGTCTTATTTTCGGGGAAACACGGTACAAACTTCAGGAAGATAACCAGGTACAGTCCGTTGGAAGAACGCCAACCAAGATAAACCTCATCCAGGAATAAAACACTCATTTGCCTCCAGCGTTTGTTAGCAGGCAGGTCCAAACTCTTATGCAGATCTCACACCTGCAATCCATGAAGAGGATCATGGCCCTCTCCACCCGAGTAGACCACATTTTTGCCTGATCCTCTCCTCCCTGCGTGCCCTAGGATGGATAGGGGATGGGCCTGGGTCCTCCTCTGACTGCTCAGCCAGCCTCTGCCCTTCTCCAGCCTCCTCCACCACCTCTGGAGCCACACTTCCACTCCCTGTTGGCTGTTCCTCCTCTCCCTCAGAGTCAGTCTCCACCAGGGGCATGACACCTAGTCTAGCTGGTTAGACTTTGAATTGGGTAGGTAATGGCTATATGAGAGTGAGACCCCTCACAATTGGATTATTGCAAAATGTTCTACATGAGACTGCCCTTGAAGATTACCTGGAAGTACAGCTCGTTCAAAACGCAGTGGTATGAATAATGCCTTTCTGTATGCCCATGTGTCACTGCCATTGTGCAAGCTGTGTTGTTTGCCTGTTGACTTCCAAGTGCAATTCAAGGTGCAGGCTATTATGTATGAAGCTTAAATAGCACAGGGTCTGGATATTTGAAGGACAACTTGTCTGCAATTCCAGCAGGAGAAGTCCAGTTCCAGGTCCTACCTATTAAACATTGTCATCTTTTAAGAATGAAGAAGAAGGTCTTCTCTATTGTGGCCCCCACATTCTAAGGATAAAGATAAGAGTCCTGTTTCCCAGAAAACTCAAAACGTGGCTATGGTTGGCTGGGGTTTAATGTATTAATGCACAGGATGGAGGGTGTTCTGATTTGTGTTGATTTAGTCTGGGCTGGGTGTGTGATTTTATGTTTCAACTTTTTTTACAAGTGGTAAGGAAAAGTTATTTGACCTTGCATTTAAAGAGAATGTTTTAATGTAGGAGTGGTTTTTTTTTGGTTTTGTACCCTGTCCAGAGTCCATTGGAGTTGAGGAGTCATAAAAATATGAATGAATGAATGACACAAATCATAAAATGCCTTCTTCCATCTTTACATAATATTAACTTTAGAGAGAATGAGATGTGGGGGTGTCAATGCAGAAACAATTCTGAAACTAGGAGAAATTCCTAAAAATTTCCAAGAAGTCAATAAGCATACGTCTTCATGCTCCTCCTCCCCATCTCAGCAAAGATCACCAGGGTAATCAAAACTGTTAAGTTATTCATAATGAGCCTATTCTGTATCTGAGAGTAAGATATACCATTTGGGAAAGAGCTTTTTTTTAAATGCAAAAACACGATCAAATTAATTTGCACTAATCTCTGTAGTTTTCACAGTCAGATATGCTGCCGCAGGGTAAACATTTCCAGTCCATCAGAGAGAAAGGAAAAAATAGTTCTATTTTTTGTGCAGGGCTTCATGTGAATAGTGAAGGCCCTCCTTGTGGAATCTTGGATCTCAGCCATCACATTCTGATGTAGTCAGGCATTAACAAAGCAATCAAATTTTCATGGCAGTATAATCTTGTTTCTTCCACTATGTTATTTATTTCATGGTTTGTGTTCTAAAAGTAGGTCATAAGTTGTTCCAGTTGGATTGGACATATCCTAGTACATTTCACAAACAGAGTGCTACGTTTAAAGCACAAATCTGGAGTTGGAAGTCTCCTGCCTTAATTTTTAACACACGTCACTGAATGGGGACTTTGACAGCATATTTTGCAAAGAGAAAACTTTTATCAGGGACAAACACAGTAGAGTTCCTAGTCCTGTTTTTCCTTAGAAACTTAAGATACGATCAGATACTAAACCGGAGGATATGGTAATCTGCTGCCGTCTATGGTTTTCTGGTTCTCCTGTTCCTGCACTGGTGGCCTAGCTTGCGACTATTTAGAGCAGGGGTGTCAAACTCAAGGCCTGGGGCTGGATCAGGCCTGCAGGGTGCTTAGATCTGGCCCACGGGGCTGCCTGGAGACAGCGAAGGACCGGCCTGCGGTGCCGCTGCCAGTGAAAATGGCCGAGCTCTGTTTTCACCGACAGGGCTGCAGGAGGTTGTTGCAGCCAAAAATGGAGCTCGGGAACCCCTTTTCACTGGCAAACTGCTCGGGCCACCACAGGTGCCCCCAACATGAGTGATATCAAGCTGGCCATGCCCACCTTGGCCCCCACCTGTCCTGGCCAAGCACAACCTGATGTGGCCCTCAATGAAATCGAGTTTGACACCCCTGATTTAGTAGAATTTCGTTTTGAAATGTAGAGGCATAATGAGCCAATATGGAACAGAGCCACCCCTTCAACCTACGGGACAGCTAAGGGTTTGCTACAAAGCAGGGGTCTCCAAACTTGGCAACTTTAATATGCCCTAGCCTAACCACTGCACCACCTGAGTTAGACAATACCAATTTTTAGTAGCATAGGACAATTGTATCTCTTTTTTCCCTCTGGGAGTGTGCTGGTTAGACAGTATATAGTTAATTGGGAATTGGGAGCTGTCCCCTTAAGGGAATGCTTCATGGGAAATGTAGTTAATGTCTCATGGGAGATGTAGTTCATGTCATGTGGTCACATCTGTAATCCTGATTGGTCAGTGAATTGACCTCTACTTGGGTTGGGGAGAGCCTTTGTTCATTCCTACCTGTACCCCAGCATCATGCTGGAGCTTCCCTTGCTGTATCATTATGGGATGAGGATAACCATCTTTTCACACTATGAAGATGACTATGCAAAGATTGGACATTAGATGAATCTCAGCATAACTGTGAGTTATACCTTGAGGATGCCCAGGGGTGGGATTCTACCGGTTCTGTCCGGTTCTATAGAACCGGATGTTAGGGCTGTTTTTGCTCCCAAGAGGCTCCAAGGAGGCTTGCTAGGATGAAAACGGGGTGTGTGTGGGGGTCTGGCGCCGCCCTCCCACCCCGTTTTTGCTCCCAAGAGGCTCCAGGGCTTGCCAGGCTGAACGGGTGTGTGTGGGGTCGGCGCACCCCCCACCCTGTTTTTGCTCCAAGAGGCTCCAGGGAGGCTTCCTAGGCTGAAAACGGGGTGTGTGGGGGGGTTCGGCGGCACCCCCACCCTGTTTTTGCTCCCAAGAGGCTCCAGGGAGGCTTGCTAGACCCCGTTTTGGGCCTCGGAGGCCTTTCTGCAGCCTCCTGGGAGTATCCAGCCATCCAGTATGCCTGGTTCAGTGTTTAGCAAAAAGAACATTTGGAGCTAATATAGTATTGATTCCTGCCTTGGGAATGTTCTGGGTAATGAAAACTATGCAGCCTCCTAAAACTGTTGGAGCCAATCTTCTTTCTTTCTTCCATATCCTCCTCTTCAAAACTAGTAAGTTGCTCTGCTTTTTCATGCCAGGCTTAGCATGGTAAGTTCAGAGTGGATTTTGTAGAGAACAGCTTACCTTTAGGTCTCATTCATTTGCTCAATTTCAGAGCATACATTACAGTTTCCAAAGCATAATTCAGACCAGTTTGCCTAGCTGCTGCTTCATTACTTCTATTGCTGTCACAACCTTTATGGAGTGTCCAATGGCCTTTTAAGTTTGACAAGCAAAAACACAGTAAATATTTCTCACAAATATTTTCTCTTTTCCACTTTGTGGTTCAATGTTTAACATACAAAATTATGTGCTGTGTTCAGGCAGTTTGCAAACTTGTGTTTTTTGTTATTGGAAGGCAACTCTTTAATTTGAAGATGGTGGTAAATTCTTGGTAATAAAATGGCAAGAAAGGCTCACTTCTACTTGCCATTTAGAAAGGGTTAGAAAGAATGAGAAGGTTAACCTTTGCTTTGTTTCCAATCTCCTTTTCTTGACTTGGTTTTCATAAAAAGTAGCTTTGGAATTGAAGCCATATGTGTTAAAATAATTTTTTTTCTGTATAAGTACAAGTATGCAAAAAGTTTCAAGATTAAACCAAGATGTTTAATGGCTTTAAATATCTGGGTGTTGTACTAAGGTTTAAGTCAGAGGTCTTCAAACTTGGCAACTTTAAGACTTGTGGACTTCAACTCCCAGAATTCTCCAGCCAGCATAGCTGACTGGAGAATTTTGGGAGTTGAAGTCCACAAGTCTTAAAGTTGCCAAGTTTGGGGAACCCTGGTTTAAGTAGAAAGAGGTTTCAGCTGAAAATATACCATGAATACCATAGAGATGCTTTCTTTCTTTCTCTTAAAAGGAAGAAAAAGAAAGGGAGGGATGGGAGAAAGAAAGAAAGGGAGGGTAGGGAGAAAGAGGGAAGGGAAAGGAATGTGAATGAGATATGGATGGATGGACGAACGGATGGATAGAGGGAGGGAGGGAGGGAAAGAAAAAGGAGAGGAAGGAAGGACCACAAACTCTGGCACTAGACGCAGCTTGAGAGGTTGCTCTGAAACAGCACAGAAATCCAGGGCTGGAAGGGACCGCAGAGGTCATCTAGTCCAACCCCGCACCAAGAACATTGTTAAAGTGAATTTCTATCTTTTGACCCACCCAGTCATGTGACCACCAAGCCACGCTCAGCCATTCACATGACCAGCAAGCCATGCCTAGCCAGTCATGTGTCCAGTAAACCACACCCACAAATTAGGCCACACCCACAGAACCGGTTGTTAAGAAATTTGAATCCCACCCCTGAGGATGCCTAATATAATCCAATAAAGAAAACTTTGTATGGAAGCCTTTGTAGTGTTTAACTCCTTATCTCAAGTATTTTGGAAAGGTAAATATTGCCTGGGGCATTCCTGAGACGAGACAGGGCAGAAAAAGAAATTTGCTTTCTTTTACACAGCTGCTTTTCAGAGATTTGAGTAGCACTCAAATCATATATATTAGATATGTAAATATTTTCATTGTAATAAAATATACAAAGCAAACAAGAACTAAGATAGAAAATGAAAAGCAGAGTTGAAGATTTGCCAGTACCTACAATGGAGGAATGGCTGGTGAAAATGAAAGAACTTGCTGAGATTGCCCAATAGATCTGTCTGATTAGAGAAAAGACAAACCCTAAGTTTACTGTTGACTGGAAACCCCTTACTTTACCCTTTTTGCATAAAACAGAAAAAGAGAAGGGTAAAGTTTATGATCTAAGGTGTTCATAATTAAATAGGAAAGTTTATAGAAAGAAGAGAGTCACGATGTAACTTCAAAGAGGTAAATTTACAAGTATACTTACAACAGCTGTAAAAAAAAGATTGGAAGCCATTTCCTTATCTCTTTTTTCTTTCTTTTCTATTTTTTGTTTCTTGATCTTTCACTTGCAAATTGCTACATTTGTGGACAGGCTGTAGGATTGATGAATCAGCTTATGATGCCTAAGCATTCCCCATCATGCCTTCCACCCACTGTGGATGATCTGTATCCTTCAGAGATAGGATGTGAGATAAGAGCAGAGGTGGTATTAGCCAGTTCTGACAGGTTCTGGAAAACCGGTAGCGGAAATTTTGAGTAGTTCAGAGAATCAGTAAATACCACCTCTGGTTGGCCCTGCCCCCATCTATTCCTGAGTCCCAGCTGATCGGAGTTCCAACTAATTGGCTGGGTCTTCTTTTGTTGCCCTGCACAGGAGAACAGAGCTGGAAAGCAGGTTAGTGGGGTGGGGAGTGAATGGGGATTTTACAATATCCTTTCCCTGCCACACCCACCAAGCCATGACCACAGAACCGGTAGTAAAAAAATTGAATACCACCACTGGATAAGAGGCCACAATGGGGGCGTGGCAAACTTCTCAGAAAGGACCCTCCCTAATGTTTTGGACTGTATAGGTAAGGGAGGAGAGAATTACTTTCAAATTTGCAAGATTCTGTTCCTGTAACCTTATAATACATGGTTGGTGCCTCTTGTCTGGACTAGACTGAAAGCCTAACATCCATTGGATTTCATCCCTCACTTGGTTCACTGCATGCCAAGTATTTCTTATATTGTTGTTCAGAAAAACATACGTCTGAAAAAGATATATAATCTGGTTGTGGAGTAATTAGTCAGATATTAACAACTGCAGGGGACAACATTGGTATTGATACAGTGTTCAGCGTCATTATGGTTTTTGTCCTTACAGACTCTGTCCATAAGAAACATTATTTCTGAAATAAAAAGCTTTGATTCGGTTTAAGACCTCTCGTATTCCACTTGCTTTTGCCACAGTGATCATTTAACGATGATAAAATCAGTGTATCTTAACTCTTCTCTATATACAGTCAAAAACGTACTGTAGATTGTGATCTCACCTAAGAATGTGCTTTGCCTTGCTTTTTGTGCTATGTACAGTACCATATAATTAAGCAGCCCTTTTGGAAGCTGCAGAACACAGATTTCACACTGCTAGGCAAACACACAACCTGTTATGCTTTCCAGCTGTGGAACAACCAGGAACTTCTATGCCGAGTGCAAAAGGCTGGGTGGGACAGCTTACCAGAGGCAGAAAATGACCAATAGGTGCCCTATCAGTTGCAAAAACAACAACAGGAATACTTGGCTTGCTGATGACCCATGTTCTTTCAAGACATTTTTTGCCGGGAAAAAATGTAGAGTCCACATTACACAGAAGTAGGAAGCTGAGCAGTCAACTTAGGCGGCATGTTCTGGGCATGCTGCCAAAGAGAAATCAATCTGAGTTGAGCAGCATAGTTACCTCTTCTAGACCGCCTAAGGCTACCGTATAGGTGCTTAAGTAAGGAGGATGTTAAATGTCTTTAGTTCTCTGCATTTTGAAAATGCAGAGAAGTGCGCAGTGGTGTAAGAGAAGGATTTGCACTTTGGGAAAAGTGCAAAGAAGAGCAACGAAGACGATTAAAAGCCTGGGGACTGAAACACATGAAGAACGGTTGCAGGATTTGGGTTTGACTCGTCTAGAGACAAGAAGGACTGGGAGGACATGATAGTATTCCAATATTTGAGAGGCTGCCACAAAGAGGAGGGGGTCAACTTATTTTCCAAAGCACCAGAGGGCAAGAAAAGTAAACAATGTATGGATGAACTAATCAGGAGAGAAGCAACCTTGGTGCAGCCTTGGTGGTGCAGGCTGTTAAACGCCTAGCACTTAGTTCCAGCTGCCTGTAATTATTGCAGGCTCGAATCCCACCAGACTCAAGGTTGACTCAGCCTTCCATCCTCTCGGGTAGGTAAACTGAGGACCCAAGATTGTTGGGGCACAGCTGACTTTGTAAAAATGCCGTGTAGTAATAAGCAGGCATATACAATGGAAGGAAGGCTATTGCTGAGCACATTGGGTTGTGCTCCAAAAAATTGTAAGCCGCCCTAAGCCTCCGGAGAAGGGCGGCATATAAATGCAAATTTAAAAAAAACTGGAATTAAGGAGAAACTTCCTAACAGTGAGGACAATTAACCAGTGGAACAGGTTGCCTTCTGAGTTGTGGGAGCTTCATCAGTGGAGGCTTTTAAGAAGAGACTGGACAGTCACTTGCCTGAAATGGTGTAGGCTCTCCTGCTTGAGAGGGGGTTAGACTAAAAGACCTCCAAAGTCCCTTCCAGCTCTGATTCTGATTGATTAGTACCAGAAGAAAAAACAGGAGCTCCCCTTTCAACATCTCCCCCCATGCTATTTAGAATGGGAGAAAACCTCCATGGATTCTGTTAAGTTTGCATGAAGTGTCAGACACGAAGAGCTTCAGTGAAGAGTTTATTAGTGACTACAGCTCGAATGGACCCATCTTGGCTGGGCTACGGCTGCTACTTATAGCCAGCAGCCGTAGTTGCCAGCCAATCAGAGTGCAGGGTTTTCCCGCACTTTTCAAACCAATCATATTTGACATTTTATAAGAACAATTCAAACTAAACCAATGACATTCAAACCTACATACATAACACCCCTCCCCACTAGGTTCAGTCCATACCAAACCCCAACCTACTATCTAATGTATTCTTTTAAATAGGTGGGGCTCTTGCGTGTACGTTGAGACCTTCATGGTTCAGAAGTTTTAACATTCTCACCCAGTGAGAGAGGAAATGTGTCTGCTGACATTTCCCTACTGGGACTTCCTGTGAAAGAAGACCCTGTTTGATTGTTAGAATCTGGTCTCTCCTCCCAACCCATCTCCAGCCCAATGTCAGCACCCAAGTCAGGTAGTGATGTACAATCTTCCACTTCTAAGGATGGATTTTGGCATTGTGACAGGTTTTGGATGGTTCCTGTCGTAATGGCTCGTTACACATGGGGGATTCTTGCTTGCTGATTATCCTCCTGCTCCTCCCCTTCCCTCAGAATTGACATCAGGTGAGGGAACTAGAGAGGAACAAGTGGCATGTTCCTGAGAAAACCTGGATCTAAGTTGATCAATGTGGCCTGCTCCAGAGGAGTCCATCCCTGTTTGCACCTGTAAGAACGAGGGCCTGTGATTTGAGTTATCTCAGCAGGAATCCACAAAGGTTCACCCATAAGGTTCTTAGCATAAACAGAATCACCCACACTGAATGTGCGAACTTTGGAAGTGGAATCTAGTGGTGCGTTGGTTGCGTAAGTGGGATGAAGCGGTCAAGGGAAGACCTAGTTTCCTACCCATCAACAACTCTGCTGGGGATAAGTTATTAGATGGGTTAGGAGTGATGTGCTGAACACTAGAGTTTTTCAACTTTCTCAGTGATGTCCCCAGGACCCAGTTGCTGAAGTTTCTCCTTGGTAAACATACCATGCATTCAGCCCGGCCGTTAGCCGAGGTGCCCAGGGGCAGTGAGGGCATGTCTGATACCCTGTTGTGCTAAATAGGATTCAAAAAGGTTGGATGTAAATTGAGGGCCATTGTCAGAGACAAGAACATCAGGTAACCCGTGGGTTACAAAAGTTTTTTGAGCTGCTTGATGACAGCATCAGTTGTGGTGGATGCCATAGGGATTACCTCTAGCCATTTGGAATATGCATCTACTATAATAAGAAAGGTGTGCCCTCTGGTAGGGCCTGCGAAATCAATGTGAATCCTAGACCATGGGCCCCTAGGACATTCCCATTCCTGTTTGGGGGCGAAGGTGGGCAGGCCTGACTACCTGACAGTTGGGACAAGATGCAACCCAGTTTTCAACCATTTTGTCAATACCTGGCCACCATACATAACTCCTGGCCAATCCTTCATCCTTACAATACCAGGATGACCTCATGTAACATTTCCAAAACCTCTCTTTATAGTTTTGCAGGAATAACCACCCTGTTACCCCACAAAATACATCCTCTTAATACAGATAATTCAGTTTGCCTGGACTTAAAAGGTTGGGCCAGGTGAGGTAGATCTTGAAGAGGCCAACCTTTCTTAATCCAGCCTATAACAGGAGCCAATAAGTGTCTTTGGCAGTCTCTCTGGCAATTTCAGCAGCATGCACTGGAAGCTTGGCAACAGTTTCTAGGAAAAAGTGTGTGTTTCAGGTTCAAAGTCCTCCTTGTGGCAGGAAGTGGGCAACGACTCAGTGCATCAGCATGTCCAATGTCCTTGCCAGGCTTGTGGATAAGTTTGTATGAATAAGCAGCAAGAAATTCAGTCCACCTCAGCATTCTTAGTGACAGGATAGTAGGTGTAGGTTTGTCTCCTGCCACAATGCCTAACAAAGGTTTGTGATCTGTAACAATGGTAAATGTTCTCTCATACAAATATTCATGAAATTTCTTGACAGCTGCAACAATTGCCAATGCTTCCTTGTCCAATTGGCTGTAATTCCTCTCTGCTTTGGTCAGTGTGAGAGTAAAATGCAATAGGGGCTTCTCTCCTGCTGGGAAACCTGTGGCTCAACCCCCCCCCCCACACTCCAAAAGGGGATGCATCACAAGTCAGTACAACAGGCAAATTCTCAGAGAACTGTATCAGTACAGCATCAGACGTGATTAGTCTTTTAATACTGTTAAATGCTGATTGTTCCTTCCTCCCCCAGACCCAAACAGACTTTTTGTCAAGTAATCTGTGCAATGGTTCTGCAATGGTTGCCTTCTGAGGTAGGAACATGTGATAAAAGTTAATGAGTCCAAGGAAGGCTTGCAAATCTGTTTTTGCATTGAGGTCTAGGGGCTTCTTTGATTGCTTGAACCTGGGCATCTGTAGGGTGGATGCCATGCTTGTCCAATCATGTAACCCAGAACTCAACCTTGTCAGTTTTAAGAGTGCATTTTCTTCCTTGACTTTTAACCCTTTCCTGAATCTGGTAAGGACTTCTCTGAGTCTTTCTTGTAACTGAGTGTCATTTTCAGCAGAGATTAACACATCATCAAAGTAAGGCACTACCCTGGCAGTCCTTGGAGCATTCTTTCCATAAGGCTTTGAAAGATGCCTGCCCACTTACTCCAAATTGTAACCTTTTACATTTGAAGGCACCTCTATGAGTCACAATGGTTTGGGCCTCTGCAGTGGCATCATCAACTGTTAGTTGTTGATATGCCTGGGCAGATCCAATTTGGCAAAGACTGTACCCCTGCCAAGTGAATGTAGATGATGCACCACTGGAACTGGTATATGGCTCTGCTGCAGCGCATGGTTCATGTCCCTTATAGTCTCCACAGATTCTTACTGACCCATCAGTCTTGACTGGTGTGACTATGGGTGTCTCCCATCTGGAGTGGTCAGTGGGCTCTAAAACTCCTTGAGCTATTAGTTTATCTAATTGTGCATCAATTTTTTTTTTTTTTTCAAATGGGACCCTTCTGGGCTTTAAACGAATTGGGGGCACCTTGGGATCTAGGTTGAAAGTGATAGGGGTCCCCATATACCTTGCAATCCTTCGCTGAAGACCTCTGGAAACTCAGACTTCAAGGCCTCCTCCCATTCAGAGTTGCTCACGTGATTGATGCCAGTCACCTCGATGCCTAGTGGATTGAACCACTCAAGTCCCAGCAAGCTTGGGTGATCCTTGTCCACGATGGTCAGGGGCAAGCGTTTGGTGTGGCCTTTGAACTTCACGTTGAATTCTCTTGTTCCAACTACTGGAATCTTGTTCCCTTGGTAGTCTTTAAGAGTCAGTGCTTGCTTCTGGAAATGTTTCTTCTGAATGTTGGGAAGTAGCCTGTGAATAGTGTCCCATGACACCATAGATAAATAGAGCCTGAGTCCACTTCCATTTGGCAAGGCCTTCCTTCAATAAGTACCTTCATGTACTTTTCTGCTTCTTAGGTTGAAGAATGACCAATGGTGACTGTTTGATGAGTTTCATTCTTCCATTTGCTTCTGAGTTGGCCCCATTTTCTCACTGAAGTTGTTGGGCTTGAAATCTTTGTCAGGAAACTTTCTTCTGTGTGGTGGAGTTCTGGATGATTTGCAGACTCTTGCTAAGTGACCTCTTTTTCTAGCAGGCAGATGGTATCAAAAAACTTGCATTCAGTGTGGGGGTTTAACCTCTGCAATAAAAGTCTTGCCTTTTTCTTCCAAGGTCTTCTTTCTTTTCCATTCTGAGTCTAAAAATTCCTTCCTCCACCTCACTGCAGTCTGATTCAGAATCTATTA
>CM019148.1:208086082-208101124 GCA_009733165.1 Naja naja | reverse complement strand
AAGCCATGCCCACAGTCACATGACCATGCCCACCTAGCCACTCCCACCTAGCCACCCACAGAATCAGTAGTAAAAATAATTCCATCCCACCCCGGGTGAAAGTCACCAAGTGGGATTCTAAGACTGCAGATGGAGTAGAAACTGAACATCTCTGGAGTCAGTTAAATACAATAGCTACTGTAGTTTTGTCCTTGCCCATATTTCATTTTTCAATTGCTTCTTTCCAACTGAGTGTAGACTGGCACCTTTTCTGGCTGCCAGAGATCGTGGAAGATCAGTCCCGCCCTAGTCCTCAGGAACTCACATGATCCTATTTTTAATTTGTCTTTGACAGCTTCCTGCAACTCACTGGAGAAGCTGGCAGGGATTCTAATGTGTTCTGAGGTAAGAATGGCAATGTGGTAAAATGAATAGCAGATCAACCACAAATGTCATCAAAAAAAATCCTTTGTTAAACAAAAGCATCTATATATATTGCTGTGCATCTTTCTTCTTTACAAAAATGATCTTTTCTACTTTAATTTTAAAACTCAAACAATAGCAAACTGCCTGTGGTCATTCTGTTTCTCTGTTTAGGTAAGGAAATATCTCCAATATGTCATGTGTGTGTGTGTGTATAATATGCGTGTGTGTATGTACATGTATTGTATGCATACACACAAACACCAAAAAAAACCCCAATACAATAAATTAAGAGTCATGGCTATTGAACAGGAGGCAACCCTATTAAAATTCCTAGGCAAACAAGTTTTTTTTTAAAAAGCGCAGCATCAAAAGAACATTGAATTGATGCTAGTTTACATCTTATGAAACTTAACATAGTTACATGGAACAAGGACTTATTTTGAAGGCCTTAAAATAGAAGAGGAAGAGATATTCCTCCAAATATTTGGACGCCAAGCCTCTGTGGGATTTAAAACCAGGCATTAGTATCCTGAAGTGGGCTTGACAATATATGAGGACGCCATGTCCCCCTATATAATTCCTGCAGAATGATACAATATGTCCACACCAGGGTAATACATTAATGTGATCAGGCTATCCCTGTCCAGGAATGGCTTTAGTTTGATCATATCAAGGTGTTCCAAATCACTAAAAGCCAGTAAATGTCTATATTGATAGAGATGTCTCCTCTTTCACAAAATGCTGTTCCAATCATGGCCTGTTGAATAGTTATTCCTAGCTCCACTTCATAACATCCCTGTATCCTACCAATGTTATAGGCCCACATTTGATTCATTAAGGATTCAGGACCATAGCTCAATTCCTCTACAATGCAGTTCAGGTAATACAGAGAAAGTGAATTCAGGTGGCCAACCCATTTGAAATAAATATTAAAGAGCTTTGGGCCAATGCAACCTTTCAGTATCCTAACAGCATGACCTCATCCTCGCATTACAGCCTTTGGAACAGAGTCTGTAGAATCTGGGTAGTTGCTATTCTGGATACCTCCTACATAACTGTAGAGAAGATGACATCTACATCACAGTACATCTTTGTAGCTTTCTTTCCCAAATGCCTTGCTGACCTCTCACAACTGATCTGCAATCCATCCTTCCTCCTTCGATGGCTTCATCACATGGAAACCAATGGTGGGATTCAAATTTTTTAATACTGGTTCTGTGGGCGTGGCTTGGTGGGCATGGCAGGGGAAGGATACTTTAAAATCTCCAGTCAGAAGTGGTATTTGCCAGTTCTCCAACTACTCAAAATTTCCACTATCGGTTCTCCAGAACTGGTCAGAACCTGCTGAATAACACTTCTGATGAAACCAGACCATTATTCAAACAGCTTCTGAATGGCATTGTGGAGGCAGAAAGAGATGAATAACAAGATTATTGAGATATATGTATTATAAATAATAGGATTTAAAACCTGACATTAGCGTGGATTGAAAGATTGCCTCAATCAGGAAACAAGATGGGGAATTTTATTTAGTCTAAAGAAATGGAATGGTAATTCCTGGTTCCACTAGGTGCAATTCACTATAACTTCCCTCATGAGTAACAGTCTAATGTCAGACAACGTGACAGGAAGCCTCAGGTTCTATCGTAAGCATTTCCAGAAAAAAAGAAGTTTTAGCTTAGAGGAAAGGGATGTTAATTTCATTATTGAAGAAACCTCACCATCTCCAATAAAGTCAGGACTTCACAAATCACTATTAGCCAGAGTATAAGCTATTAAGATCCATGGCCTTTTCTTAGTGCTAAGCTATTTTTCCAAAATCTAAAGGAGTTGTATTACATTTCTTATTTTTTTCTTATTGTACATTAGATATTCATTCCTCATTAGTCAAAAGATATACAGTGGGTCTTTTGCTGAGTATAATAAAATAGTTAAAACTGCAGATGTATTAAACTGTATTTTTAAAATGACAGATGGATTTTGACATGTGTGATGAGTGCCTTTTTGCATAGGTAATATATATATATGTGTGTGTGTGTGTGTGTGTGTGTGTATATATATATATATATATATGGAATGTTAGTGTATTCGGGTCTTGTCCCGTGTACGATTGAGAATACCTAGAGTTGGCTGTGTTGTTACTTCTTGATTGGTTTGTGGAGTTGATGTACAGCCAACTCTAGAGTTTAAAAGGGGAAACAGCCACAATCACTTTTTTGCTTCTCCCAGAGAACAAGCTGAAGACACCAGCCTGAAGATGATGGATGATTCGTCGAGAAAGCGTTGCCAAGAGTATTCTCAATCTTGCAGGACAAGACCGAGAATACACCAAGACCTACATACCTTTACCCATGAAAATCTACGAAAACAAATATCCTACCTCTCACGGGAGGAAACCTTCCAACTGACCGGATCTATGAAACTTCGAAGTCTGAAGAGCCACCATCTTATGTGACCTCACATTCCTCACATAGTGCGAGACAAAAGCGTGATCCCCACATGCTTCCAACTCAAATTCCACTAAAACCTCAGCCACTGAAAGGATCCTGAAAAGAACTGAATTAGCTCTAATCAGAAATGAACTCCACAGGAAAAGATTCCTACTAGACCAAACCAACAGGGACCTACTCACCCTCCACCTCAAACTCAGTAACAAAATCCACCCAGCACTCTGGGACAAATCCAAACAACTAGCCCTCTGGAGGCAGAAACAGAAACCTTCCAAGACAGACACACACACCAACAAACTCCACAGACTGAAGAAGCCAGAAGCCCAACCCCCACCACAACAATGCATGAAACAAACAGTACACAACATATCAGACAGAACCCTCACCATGGCAGAAACCAATGTCCTTTCCAAAGGATTCAACTTTGCTGTAAGCCCCAAGCGCATCCCACTGAAAACATCATATGTGGGTTGAAGCTAGCCTAGCCAAAATTAACCCAGACACAGCCAATAAAATCAGACTTGAAGTCACCAAGTCCTCTGCTCCAGCAGTCCACCCAGAAGCAACTTACACAAGAAGAACAAAAAGCACTCAGCAACTTGAGGAAAGACACAACATAATCATCCTCCCAGCAGACAAAGGCAAGCAACAGTCGTGATGAACACATCTGACTACCAATCCAAACTATCAACCTACTCCAAGACCCCTACAAACCTCTAAACACAGACCCCACCACCTATCTGGAAAACCACCAAATCCAAAATAAAAGCCTCGCCCATCAGTGAAGAGATCAACAAAGAATCATCCCCAGAAAAATCATCTAGATGCCCTAAGCTCTATGGCCTCCCCAAGATACACAAAGAAGGAACACCACTCAGACCCATAGTCAGCTCCATAGGCTCACCTCTACAGAACCTTGCCAAATTTCTCGCCAAACAACTCCAGCCCTACACAGAATCCATCACCTCACTGCAACAAAATTCTTTCCACTTCATAGAAACAATAAAGAAACAAAACCTACAACCCAGCGACCTACTTGTGAGCTTCGATGTCATATCCTCTTCACTCAAGTACCTATTAAAGAAGCCTGACAGCTATCCAAAACAAATACAACCCCCTAAGCACATCCTAGATCTGACCAACCATTGCCTTTCCAACCGTACTTCATCCACAATGGACAAAGATATAAACAGATAGAAGGAGCACCTATGGGATCACCCCTCTCACCCGTCATCGCTAACCTATACATGGAACATTTTGAAACCAATGCTCTAGACAAATCGAATACAAACCAAACTCTGGCTTAGATATGTAGATGACACTTTCGTAATTTGGCCACACGGAAAGAAAAACTGGACAACTTCCTCACACATCTCAACAGCCTACACCCCAAAATACAATTTACCATGGAAACAGAAACCAACAATCAACTTCCGTTCCTGGGCGTCCTTATTTACAAAAACCAATGGCTCCCTAGGACACACCATCTACCAGAAAAAGACACACACTAACCGCTACTTAAATGCACAATCCCATCACCACCCTGCACAGATCAACTCCGTAGCCAAGGCCCTCATCTCCAGAACCAAGCGCCTAGCTGACAAAGACCACTTGAGAACAGAATTACACACCCTCACTAACGTATTAATGTCCAATGGATTCCAAAGAAGCACAATCACCAACCTAATCGAAGGAGACTCCCCAAAAACCAAGACACAGAACAGGACAATGGCATCCTCTCTCCCACATCAAAGGCACCACAGATAAAATCAGCAAAATTCTCCACAAGCACAATATCAGGACAGCCTTTGGCACTGACCAAAAATAGCCAACATCTTAAGAAACCCCAAAGACAAGATCCAGCTAGAAAACCAAGGAGTTTACAAAATACCATGCAAAATTTGCCCAGCCACATACATTGGACAAACCAACAGGAGAATAAATGCATGCATGCAGAACACAAGAGCAGTCAGAAAAGAAGAAAAACTTCCTCCCTTTTCCAGCACCTTAAAGCCACAGGACATGAAATTGATTTTGAGGGATCAAACTTATCTCAATACTGAACACTTCAACAAAAGAATAATTAGAAGCCATCGAAATAGAGAAACACCCCATAACATGAATAAGCGGGATGATACTTCCCCCACCAGACATCTGGAAACTAGCCCTGGTCAACAAACGAGTCCCAGCCACGAAAACCAACACGGACCCAAAATAACACAGGATGCCACCACCAATCTCCTTCACCAGACTCAAACCCAAGCCCGCCACAGATGAAGGCAACCACCATCCAGAAACCAGACCATGACTGCAACACCAGCTGCTACACCCCCTCAACCCCAAACTAAGCAAACTGACACCGCTATAAACACATAGCCAGACCTCAAACTCGGAGCCAAACCAAGGCCCAGAATGCCACATCACAGCCTTCCACCCAGGATACTACATCACAGAACTCAGGAGATCACAACAGAAAACATCAGGAGGTTGCAGCACAGACAATGACCCAGGAGATTACAGCACCACACCCAGGACGTCACAACAATAGAACTCAGAAGGTCATCACACAGCCCATTACCCAGGTCGTTACAACACAAAAGGCTGAGAGACACACAGCCAGCACCTCAGCCACACAGGGTCTCAGGAAAAAGCCATCCAATCTGCATACATCAACTCCACAAACCAATCAAGAAGTAACAACACAGCCAACTCTAGAGTTTAAAGGGAAAACAGCCACAATCACACACTTCTCCCAGGAGAACGAAGCTGAAGACACCAGCCTGAAGATGACGGATGAGATTTCGTCGAAAGCGTTGCCAAGGTATTCTCAATCATACGGGACAAGACCGAATACACCAAGACCTACATACCTTTACCCGTGAAAATCTACGAAAACAAATATATATATATATATATATATATATATATATATATATATATATTATTTATTTATTTATTTATTTATTTATTACTGGATGGATGTGATTACCCTTTTATTACATTCCATTACTTCACTCAGTCCCTACCTTCTACATCTCACGTTGAGTTAATCTTTTAGCCTATGCCTTTTATAAAACTCCTGACTGAACCCACAGGCAGTGTTGCAAAGACATGGAAAGAAAGAAAACCTGTTGACCACACCTTTTTCTATTACTGGTTATTTGAGTTACTCTGAAAACACTGCACCTGATAGTTATTGCTCCAACCCCCACAGGAGACATTCCTAAAACATGAATTACAGTCTGGCATTTCTGTTCCTACAGCTGGTGCGGCTGACCAGATCAGCTGTAGCCAGAAGAAAGCAATATCCATTGAGGAGGGATTAGAAAGATTGCGGTGGGGGGGGTTGTATATAACTAAGATTGGAAGACCAGCTGAAAGGGCATGAAAGTAAAATTCTGCATTTCAACAAAACCTTGGAGAAATTGATATTGTGTGTTATCCTTATAATGCAATTTATATTTCTGAATCAAATGTGTTTCTAGATGTGTTAACTGATATGTAACATTGTGCACTACTGAGGGAATTGTAGGAAACATATGTACAGTGCCAAAGGGGAAAAAAACGAGTGTATATGCGTGGGAAGTCTAATGTAGACTTCATTGTTCCATTGTTTTGCATAGAGCCAGAGACACAAGGTAGCTAAGCATAATAGCTAAACATAAGCTCTAAGCCCAGTTAACTACTATCCTAGTCAAACAGATGGCCCACCATATGGCCCAGCATTTTTATAGTTTATTAAAGGAATGGTGAAGAAGTGTAACCTGAAAAGAGAGCTACTGTTTTTATTAACTGTAAAGTCAAGCTATTGTTACAGGTACCTTAATGTTATCGATTCAGACATGAATTGTTTAACCGTGGTTTGTTGGCTTGCATTAAATTACCCATATAGGAACTATGCTGTGGCTTAATACAGTATCTGTGTGTTGATCTATGCATCTGTGCCTTTCAGAAATACAGGTAGTCCTCAACTTGCAACTACAATTGAGCCCAAAATTTCTGTTGTTAAGTAAGCCATTTGTTAAGTGAATTTTGCCCCATTTTACAACCTTTCCTGCCTCAGTTATTAAATGAATCGCTCCAGTTGATAAGTTAGTAACCTGCTTGTTAAGTAGATAGAATAGAATTCTTTATTAGCCAAGTGTTTATAATACTCTCCTGTGTAGGTGAGATTTTTAACACTGCCTACGATTGGACTTTTTTTTTTTTTAATTACATTTATATGCCGCCCTTCTCCGAAGACTCAGGGCGCTTACAATTTTGGGATACAACCCAATGTGCTCAGCAATATCCTTCATTCCATTGTATATGCCTGCTTATTACTAAGCAGCATTTTTACAAAGTCAGCTTATTGCCCCCAACAATCTTGGGTCCTCAATTTACCTACCCCGAGAGGATGGAAGGCTGAGTCAACCTTGAGCCTGGTGGGATTCGAGCCTGCACTAATTGCAGGCAGCTGGAACTTAAGTGCTAGGCATTTAACAGCCTGCACCACCAAAGCTCTTTTACTTAAGCTTAGTACACAAAATTATCTGCTACAATGTTCTACCAGTCAAGGACTACCTCAGCTTCAACTGCAACAATACAAGAGCACACAACAGATACAAACTCAATGTAAACTGCTCCAAACTTGATTGCAGAAAGTACGACTTCAGCAACAGAGTGGTCAATGCCTGGAATGCACTACCTGACTCTGTTGTTACATCCTCTAACCCCCACTCCTTTAACCTCAAACATTCCACTATTGACCTCACCCCATTCCCAAGAGGTCTGTAAGAGGTTTGCATAAGTGCACAATCATGCCTACCATCCCTGTCCTATTGTCCCGATTTATTCGTACCTATTTCCTGTATTCTCACTCATGTTTATACTTATACCTATTATCTTGTAAGTGATTGACAAATCAAATAATTAAAAAAGACAATCAAGGTGTGTCAGCACTGACTTTCAGTCTTCCCAGGTAATCTTGAAATAGGTTACTGGACTCTGTTCCCAACATGTCTCATCAAGTATGGCAATTCCAAAGTTCAGTGTTTTGGCATGTCTTTCTGACTCAACTTTATGGCCTGTACAAAAAAAGGGCTATACATTAACAAAAAGTGGGCAAGGCTTTATGAAAATGCATCGTTCATAAGCAGACCGAAGCATGACATAGTATCACACCATAGAGTAACATAGCTGAAAATAAATGCTATGCCTCTTTACAAGTGGTAAGGAAAAGATACTTGACCTTGCATTTAAAGGGAATGTGTTTCATGTAAACATATAATTACTTGGGCTGTATGTACATGCTTCAAAAATTATCCTGAATGGATGCTTGGAATTCATATACCCGAGAAGCTTTTTATGTAACCACACATTTTTTTCAAGTTTATGGCACAAGATGTGACTATTTTAATAGGTTGTGTTAAAGACATATCTGCTTTAATAAGCCATGGTGGTGCAGTGGATAGAATGCAGTACTGCAGGCTATTTCTGCTGCCTGCCGGCTGCCTGCAATTTAGCAGTTCAAATTTCACCAGGCTCAAGGTTGACTCAGACTTCCATTCTTCAAGGTGGGTAAAATGAAGACCCAGATTGTTGGGGGCCATATGTTGACTCTTTAAACTGCTTAGAGGGGGCTCTAAAGCACTGTGAAGCGGTATATAAGTCTAAGTGCTATTGCTAACATGGCACCTCTTTAATGTAATATGTTTTCTTCAGGCTTTCACATGAGCCCCCCCTCAAAAAAAAGACACACATAAGACATACCATGCTTGTTTCCCCATGCATTCCAAAATATCTCTTCCAAATTATAAATATTCTCAGCCATAATAATTACTCCTAGAGGCTAGTTGCGCTGGCTATGCCGTGAGTGAATACATTCCCAAGAATAACTCAACTTCCAAGTGACTTTCGATACATTTTTATTAACATGATTTTTCTTCCTCACAGTAGTAAACACAGGGCTTCCCTTCCTCTTCTCTTTACAACAACTTCTCTCAGATGAGACTGAATGTTATTTCAATAATTTGTTCCGACTTTGCCAGCTTCAGTCCTGTATATGCCTATATGATGAATTATGTTCTTTATTTCTTTCATTCAGAAGAATCATATAAATGGATCAACGTTTATATGGATCACCATATAAATATGCCTTCCAGTTAATACCAATTTGCTTAATCGCTTATTTTTGTTTTCTAGGGAAGATGGTGTGTGGGAAAGAAAAATAGATGTAACAAACTGTCAGAAAGTAGAACTTTCTGGTGTTGCTATGCAGTTTACAACTTTGAGGGATTTTATGGGGTGATCAAATCCACCAATAATAGGGTGACACTGAGCACCCTACTCTGATACTCTAAGACACGCCCTTGCAGTATATAGGGGCTGTCAACTGTTATTTTGTCTGAGGAGATCCAAGATCTGATAGACTGAAGTCTATAACTGAGGAGATATAACAAGAGATCTAAGGGAAGATCCACAACCTATAGAGAAAGAGACTTTCTACATGAGGTTGATTATATCCAGAGAGAGGATATGAGAGAAAGGACTTCAAATCTCTCATAAAGGTTTCTAGTTTTCTGAAGAACTATTCTGAAGGAACAGAAGAAGGAAGACTCTGTAAATAATTAATAATAATATATTTATTAATTGTTCTGCTCTGTTACAAATAAATGTGTTTAATTTAATACAATTTGGGCTCTGTAATTATTGAATGACTTTGTGGAATAGGCAAACATTCAACGATCCAGAAACATTCAATTATCCAGAACATAAATCACCCAAATAATTAACACAAACAAAAAGGAGACTGCACATCCTTTTTCCCTGTTTTTTGGGTGTGATCTGCTCTTCTCTTTGCCTATTCCTATAAGTCCTACCAGTAATGGGATCCTACCTTAGTCTACGGTTGGTGGGTGATCGTGTGTGCACATGCGTGTGTGCCCCTAACACGTGCACCCCTAACAAGCCAATCAGGTGAGAGGATGAAGAAACGAAAAGCTAGGAGTGACCCTCCCACACTCCCATGTACTTTTCGGTCTTTTATCCTCTAAGTTTTTTTTTTTAATTACATTTATATGCCCTTCTCCGAAGACTCAGGTGACTTACAATTTTGGATACAACCCAGTGTGCTCAGCAATAGCCTTCATTCCATTGTATATGCCTGCTTATTACTAAGCGGCATTTTTACAAAGTCAGCTTATTGCCCCCAACAATCTTGGGTCCTCAATTTACCTACCCCGAGAGGATGGAAGGCTGAGTCAACCTTGAGCCTGGTGGGATTCGAGCCTACAGTAATTGTAGGCAGCTGGAACTTAAATGCAGGCATTTAACAGCCTGAGCCACCAAGGCCCTTTGTGTTAAGTTAATTGTTGGAGGTTTTTTTTACTACCAGTTCGGCCCAACTGTTAGGGATTTTTATTACCGGTTCACCCGAACCAGCCCGAACTGGTAGCATACCACCACTGGTCTTACCTCAATGTACCATCTCTTTACTAGGACTTCCCTGACACTGCTGTTGCTCCTGAAAGGGCCATTTTACTTAAGAAAACTGTGTACCCTAAGTACACAGACAAGGACTGCGTAGCTTTCCCAAAAGTTCCCAACAAATCATATGTCTAGAATTCCCTGTCCTATAATCCTCAAAATTTTGAAACATTGCCTTCTCATTCTTTGGCGATCATCTTTCTTGTAAGATTGGGATCCAACAATCATTGAATAAACAGTTGGTTATTTTCCTCAAATAACGAGACTCAAATTATCCTATTTCAGGCACATTGTGGGAAGACCCAGCTCTTTGGAGAAGGCTCTTATGGCTGGGAAGATGAAAGAAAAGACGATGACCAGCAGCAAAGTGGATGGACTTCATGGTGGTGATGTGTAGATGGAAGACTTGAAATACCAAGTCAGGAACAGATTGCCATGGAGAAAATCCACTGTGTTATTAAGAGTTCACATTGACTTAATGGCACATGATCAATCAAAATAAATATTTCTCCTCAATGCTGTGTTTTTTTCTTCTTCTTCTGAATTTTCCACATCTAGTAAATAAGAATCAAGCGAGAAATTAGCACTACATGTATCTAAGGAGTCCTGTAGAGGACAATCTGGTAGGTGCCAAAGAAAGTATCCACACCATAGTAAAGTATCTGGGCATTATATTGGAGATAAAGTTATAGACATTGGTTGTTTTCTCATGTTAATTACCCATAATGTGGTTTCTAACTGATTTGGCTGTAAGAAGAAATACTGTAATGAAAAGAACCATGTAGCCATGAAAGACAGCCTATCATGCCTGATTGAAACCGTGAAAGATAAGGACTCAAGCTACTATAGACTGTTCAAGCTACTATAGACTGACCGATCTTTTATTTCCTGATAATCAAAGGTATGCAATAGCACTGTGGCATACTGTACTTCAGACAGAGCTTCCAAAGGATACAAGGGCTAGGGTTAGGGTCACATTAATGTGTTTTCATTCTCTCCCTTCTTCTGTATTGGAGAGAAGATGTAAGAAGTCCCCATTTTTGGAATATACACATTATTTTGGGTTGAAAAAATTGGAATCCACTGAGCAGGTCCTCTTTCAGTGCATAAGATTACTGCATTCAAAACACTTAAAATACACTCTTATACTGTCCAGGTAACCATGTTGCTCTGCTAAAATAAAGTAAATTAAATTGAAATTGTTATTAAGTGTTGTACCTTATGATTCTTGACTCTTGACAAATGTATCACTGAGAGCATTTGCACCAAGACAAATTCCTTGTGTCCAATCACACTTGGCCAGTAAAGAATTCTATTCTATTCTAACAAATCTTTTTAATCTTTTGAAATTGCCAACAATCTATTGAAAATAGAAACAAGTAAATCAGAAAAAGATCAACTCTGTAGAATTGTATTATTCTTGTTCAATTTCTATCTGTGGGTATGCCTCTTTGAACTTATACATTATGCTGTAATGCTTCCTTCTATAGTTTGATAGGTTCTAAAGTAATGCTGTGTTGACACACTGTACATAAATAGCTAGGGACTGATGTTATTGATGGTAGCATTCTTGTTAGATAGGTTTACAGAATATATTAGGTGTTTAAAGCCATAATATTTTATGGTTTTGTGTTAGTAATGCTAACTCTTAATCTTTTGCCACATTTTATAGTCTAGATTGTTTTTATTCATTAGGACTGGCTCCAGCCTTTTAGTTTCTTATTTTTTATTTTTATTAAATCTTGTATCACCCTCTTTTATAGTTTTGCGTAAATATCAACTTCAGTTAGTTAATCTTTATACTATGAAGAATAAATTGTTATTGCTGAAAGGCTTGTAATTTTTACAATGTATTTTATGCTGTTTTACTCTGGTCATGGTGCTATATAGATTACATTCCATTGTGTTTTGTAAATTATGGTTAATGATATGGACTTACAGTATGTGTGAATCAGGCTGTTAGGACATATCAATAAAAGCATATCCGACTTTACTTACTATGTATAAATACAGCCAATCCTCAGCTAGCAGGACAATGACATGATTTAAAGTAATATGAAAAAGATTCAAAACACAGCTCATAAGTTTTCCAAATGGTCTTGCAAGCAATCACTGACTTGAGCAGGCTTAATTGGCTTTAGTAACATGGCTTCAGTATGAGTACTTGGATCAATGGTGATTCCCCAATTTTTTGGGACTAATATGTGCCTTAGGAAACTTGGGAGGATTTTACTGGAATTGTTACAAGGCAGCCATTGCAATGGGCAGGCCTAGTTACTAAACACCTACTTACAATAAAATTAGGAGAAGTCTTGTGGGCCCTTTTCCAAGACCTGTTCTTGCTGCCATCAACATATACCACTCCTCCTACAATGTCTACTTACCATAAAGGCTATTTCCCAAAGGGGCTCACAATCATCCATTCTTGTTTCTCAGGATGCTCTCTATCACTTCCTTTGTATTTTTTCTCAAGAGGGCATACTTCTAATTGAAGCAATATGATAGTGTTACGCACGCATACACGTGCACACACATGCACATGAGAACTAGTGCTTTGCTTTGCAACATGCTGATTACCCATTGTTGTTGTTTTTAATTGAAAGCATATTTTAAAAAATAGTGGTGGAAACAAGGGAAGCATCAGTGGACATAACTTTTAATCATGGGTGGCACACTTAGATCCAATCGTGCAAAATTTCAGGAGCATGGAAGGATTCTGAATTCCAACCTACTGCATATTTAGAATGAAAATTCAGAATTAAAGGCCTAATGTAAGGCTGAATAGCGAGAAAAACTTTCCCCATGTCTGACACAGTTGGAATGTTGTATAAACCAAGTTTCTTCAGTAATTGCACAATGAGAATACATCCTCTCAATAATATTGAATGAGCAACCTAGTGCTAATAGGTGTAATAGGTGTGAAATACATGAAACTGAATTTAAACTGAATAGAAGCAAAATAGAAGTCAAAGAATAGAGGCAAAATAATCATATTCATAAATGTGGATTATACACTACTAAATTAGGGACGTACAACCTGATATCATCTAGATGCTTTAGATTTCAGCTCAGAGGTGGTATTCAGCAGGTTCTGGAGAACTGGCGGAAAATGCTAGTAGTTCGGGAACCGCAAATACCTCTGATGGGAGATTTTACAGTATCCTTCCACTGCCACGCCCACCAAGCCATACAGAACCAGTAGTAAAAAATTGAATCCCACCACTGCTTCAGCTCCTATCAGAAAGTCAGTATGGTGAGTATATGGTTTTGAGAGACATTTACTGAAGAGGTCTCATGAATATCCAGTGCCCTCATAGCTGATATTGATATTTTAATATAGTAGGAAATTCAGTAATAAAAGTAAAAGGGAAAAAAGCAGAAACCTAACTATTGATAGTTATCCAGAACCTCATACTGTAAAACGCCTTAGATACTGAAATTTCAATAACACTGACCATAATGGATCTTAACAGGAAGCAAAATATCCTATCTTGTAATGCTGATTATTATTTGGACTAAAACCTAGTGTGATGACCCAGAGTGTATCAAAAATATAACAAAAACCAAAAGGTCCTTTAAATGCCTTCAACTTGGCTTCACTGTTTAATTGTTCACAGTTGAAGATTAAACTATTTTCAAAATAACATTCCAAATGAAAGAATACAGTTCAAATTCAAAAGCAGATACTAAGCAAAAAAACAAAAACAAACCACACTGAAGAAGTTCTACAGACCAGGATAAATAACTACAAAACCAGGAAGAATAACCAGGTACAGTCCGTTGGAAAAGCCAACCAAGATAAACCTCATCCAGGAATAAAACACTCATTTTGCTTCCAGCATTTGTTAGCAGGCAGGTCCAAACTCTTATGCAGATCACACACTGCAACTCATGAAGAGATCATGGCCCTCTCCCCGAGTAGACCACATTTTTGCCTGATCCTCTGCTCCCTCAGTGCCCTAGGATCGATGTGGGATGCGACTGCGTCCTCCTCTGACTGCTCAGCCAGCCTCTGCCCTTCTCCAGCCTCCACCACCTCTGGAGCCACACTTCCACTCCCTGTTGGCTGTTCCTCCTCTCCCTCAGAGTCAGTCTCCACCAGGGGCATGACACCTAGTCTAGCTGGTTAGACTTTGAATTGGGTAGGTAATGGCTATATGAGAGTGAGACCCCTCACAATTGGATTATTGCAAAATGTTCTACATGAGACTGCCCTTGAAGATTACCTGGAAGTACAGCTGGTTCAAAACGCAGTGGTATGAATAATGCCTTTCTGTATGCCCATGTGTCACTGCCATTGTGCAAGCTGTGTTGGTTGCCTGTTGACTTCCAAGTGCAATTCAAGGTGCAGGCTATTATGTATGAAGCTTAAATAGCACAGGGTCTGGATATTTGAAGGACAACTTGTCTGCAATTCCAGCAGAACAGGTCCAGTTCCAGGTCCTACCTATTAAACATTGTCATCTTTTAAGAATGAAGAAGAAGGTCTTCTCTATTGTGGCCCCCACATTCTAAGGATAAAGATAAGAGTCCTGTTTCCCAGAAAACTCAAAACGTGGCTATGGTTGGCTGGGGTTTAATGTATTAATGCACAGGATGGAGGGTGTTCTGATTTGTGTTGATTTAGTCTGGGCTGGGTGTGTGTTTTTGTTTTCAACTTTTTTTACAAGTGGTAAGGAAAAGTTATTTGACCTTGCATTTAAAGAGAATGTTTTAATGT